>CM061533.1:94421364-94654301 GCA_030545055.2 Neoaliturus tenellus | reverse complement strand
TCCAGGTTAGAATCCTAAAGAGTAGAGGCGAGGTTTTTTAGTGGGTAAACCCGTTTTTAGGGGAGCCCCACACTACAGGCTTGCCACCTGTGTGCGTAATGAATTTTTCTCACCTCTCCCTCAAAAACAAAGCGTCACCTAATAACTCAAAAAGTGAGTAAAAAATTCTTGTACGGGACGGACATCGGAGCGTATTCCTAGTATGAACCATGCAATATGAGTGAAATTACACAATTTCAACAACGAATAAATACAGGGTGTTTAGAAAAGTGAAGGTCACTGGTTTGAATCTCAGTAATTTCAAATACAAACATAAGTTATGGCATGTTTAAATTAAACGACTGATATTTGTCAGTAACAAAGCTACACCTCATCTGATCCATCACAATCATCACACTCACCCTTCAGTCATACTCATCTTAAAATATGCACCACAGAGTACAATTCTTTTATCCCAGGAATTCGCGTGCAGCCCCTAAGCGTGATGGATAGGTATTTTATTTGCCGGTAGAATTTCAACCGCCCATCCCCTCACAACTCTTCACCACCTTTTGATCCAGAGAAGAAGTCCAGGATCGGAAATGGTTCATCAGTGATTTATTAATAATAGGGGTAGTAGCTATTTATTTAAGGGATCAGTGTTGGTTTTGATAGGCAGAGGAAACTTCTAATGGTTGACTGTTTTTAGTTTTTAAAATGACTTTTAAAATATTAACATTGTTCCAAAAAGGGATCCACATGATTAATTTCAAGTACTAGTCTAGTTTATTATAATATTTTTACTACAGGTATGCCAAGTTTCTCATTGAAAATTAATAATTCAAGCAATTAAACTTAACTATTATATTCTTCAACTCAATATCACCCCCGTTTACGGTAAATGCAGAACATTATTTTTAATGTGTAATATTATAGACTATAAAATAAGTTGTGCAGCATGGTTGAATAACTATGTAAATAATAATGAACTGTGCATTTATGCATTATAATGCTTTCTATTGATGGCTCTTCAATGAAATTTTTTAACTTTACTCAGTAAAGATATGTAAAGCTGTCATTATTGATTAAATTTTAACATTTGTGGTATAGACTACATTAACTGTTTGTGTAAAAAATCTGTATTGATTAATCACGTGATAAGTCACATTTTGATACATTATTTGCCTTGTCCCACTATTAAAATGATTTACCAAAGAATTTCTGTTTCAATGATTGACCTAAAATCAAAGAATGATAATTAACAATTATTTTCTTTTGCATTCTTATTGAGTTAAATTTGTAACACTCCTTAATAGACCTATAGAAAATGCTATATATTGACCAATATATTGAAATAAACAATAAGCTTTGTAATATAATATTGACGGTGCCATCAATCTGTCATGACAGTACCCGACAACTTGGAACCTCGAATAAGACACGGTGCCAATCTGTCGGGGTGACAACCTGACGCCGGCCGCATTGGATCGCAGTCTGTCGTGACAGTACCCGACAGATTGGAACCTCGAGAAATGATCGGATCCAATCTGTCATAGTGAAAACCTGACGGGGAGTGATATTTCAGGGGTTCGGATCCAATCTGATGCCAGGTGCTAAACCAACGTGGTGCCAATCTGTCGTGGTAACAACCTGCAACGACCCTAGAGAACGCAGCCATTGTTGTAACTTATAGTGAATAGGAAAATTTACTTAAAAAAGAAAATAATGGGCCTAAACAAATGAAAAATATAACAAATAGAAATAATCAAATTAGCAGATATGGCTGAGGAGATTTAGAGATAAAACACCTCAAATTACAAGCGGTATAAAACGTTATATTTAGCCTATACAATAATTGGGATGAAATAAGTTAGGATATTCTGCTTGACCATCGGAATTTGGATTTTGTGTAGTGGGGCAAAATACCCAGCCTTATAATGACAAAATTAGCTATGGAGGTATTTAGCTACTAGCTATATAGCTCGCGCCCACAGTTGCCTGTACATTTTATGTTGCCCCCTCTTCTTAGTGCCACTAACACCATGCAGAATCTGATATAAAATTATTTATTGCTTAAAGAGCTCATTGGCTTTTTCAAGTTTTATTCAGTGTATAAATCTGAGTGAAATCAAATATAGTAGACCCTCTCTTTCAACCGGCCCTGGATCAACCGGCACCTGGATTAATGGCCTCTGCCCAGGGACAAAAGAGAGATCAGTTTAACCATCCTGAATTATAAAATGGGCCCTTTTAACTGGCCTTTTCTTGGGACCGAGAGACTTCCATTCCTATCCTTATCGCTTTGATGACATAAAAACGTGTCCGTTTGGGTTTATTTCTAGATCGCATGGGAAACACAAAATTTAGCCTATATTGTCGAATATTCACAAATGTCACTTTTATTCTACCTTATGTCGAGTGTAGACATACAGTACGGGAGTGTTTTATTTATTCATACGAGGTGGCCCGTGCGCAAATTGCGCATTTTATGATTCTGTATGAGTGAAACTCACCTAGAGTAAGTGAATGTTGAATATGAAGTGGCAGAGGTCTATTTTTGTTTACTACCTGGCTTTTAAATTCACCTGAAGGTAATCAGCTGTTAAATTAAAATTCACATTAAAGAGCTTGCAATAAAAGTTGGTCAACATTTTAAAGCGCCCTCTAGAAATAAATAAAAGGCTAGGGGGGCGAAGCCCGAAACAATATGACCTTTTTAATTACGATTCGTCACTGCGTTATATCCTAAGCTTTAAAATGACACCTCAATCTTAAAAATCGGTTCAGTAGGTCGAGAGAAAAAGGGACGTAACAGACGAAACCCTTATAGAAATAAGAAGATAGAAGGTATCAACAACATGTTTTTTATTTCATTGTATTTTACATTTTTACATAATTTCTCGTTTTAACCGGCCTAGTCCCGGTCCTGAGACGGCTGGTTAAGAGAGTGGACCGCTCTTGATATTTTAGCATAATTAAAACTAGTCTCTAATTTCTGCCGCCTCTGAAAATTTGCTGCCCTGGGCCTGGGCCCATGCCTAAATCCGTCCCTGCTAACAACTTATATGTTTTATGAGCAACAGGTGCAGGGAGTTTTGATTTGGGGTATTACAGTACACTCTCGTTCATCGGAACTAATGTGGCGGACGGCCGGTTCGGATGTCAAAAAATTCCGATGAAGCGGAGTCCGTCGTAAGTCATCATTTCCGCCCGTACGGTGAACTATCGTGATTGTATTCACTGTTGTTTTTAAGATAACACAAGAGGTCTCATGAAAATAAGGCACTCAAACTTTAAACATGGTAACAATGAACAGATAGGAATAAAAACAACGCAGGAAATAAAGATCCAAAATCTTTATTCTCATATTAAACTCATATTCCAGCAGTCAACTGACTTCCACGTACAGGTGCTGTCGCGACGCGAGACAGACTGAAGGACAGTTTGCCAAGCGGTCGAACCGGATGTTCACTTCCTGCCCCTTCCTCTTTCTATTTTGTGCGAATACTCCACGGCCTCGTAAATCACATCGATGGGTACAGATTATGGAAAACGCCTGATGACGTCTGATGCCAAATGTGATACTTCACTGTTGTGCCGATAGAACGAATGGAAATTGAAGGCGCTAAAACGGAAAAAGTATTTATTTCGTAAGAAAAAAAAATTAATAATATCCAGATTTTCAGTTCCGATGAAGCGGAGTTCCGATGTCGCCGAGTCCGATGAACGAGAGTGTACTGTATTACTATTAGTTATTTATGAATTGTCTTTTAATTTTGACCGTTGAATTAAACCCAGGCCTAACTGTTGATACAAATCCTTTATTGCGTAAACACAACATTTTGTCGTTGGGCAATGTTTCAAATACAATAATTTTTCTGAATTTTTTAAGCTTTCTTATACTACGGCAGTTAACAATTTCAGGCTGTATAGCTTTTTTTACATTATTAATTTTCTTATGTTCAATAAAAAATACAAAAAATATGAAAAATGCATTTTCACAATTTTTATGGATTATTTTTCATAATTTAGATATTCATTTACTGAGTAAAAGCATTCCCTTTGAAGAAAAATTCCAATTTCTTTTTTGATCTTTCTTTCATCATTTATACTTTTAATTTTGTTGGGTAAATAATTAAAAAGTTTTATACTCATGTAAAATGGGGAATTTTGAAATAGGCTTGAATGATGAGCTGGATAATGGAAATTTATATATTTATGTCTTGTATTAAATTTATGATCATTATTTAAATCTTTAATATCAATGTTACTATGAAAGATATTCATGATACTTTTGAAAATGAATAAAGAGGGTAATGGCAATATATTTAATTGTTGGAATAACGGTTTACAATGGGTTCTAGGGTGTTTTTTACACATTACTCTAATCATTCTCTTTTGTAATTTAAATATTTGTTTACTATCAACTGAATTCCCCCACAATTCAATTCCATAGGTTATTCTTGAATGAAAATAGGCAAAATAGATCATTTTTAGGGTTTTTAGGTCGGTTATATTGGACAAGAAATTATGGCGTAAAATGCTTTGTGTAATTTTTTTAGGAGTAATGAAATATGAGATTTCCATTTCAAATTGTTGTCTAATTGTAAGCCTAAAAATTTTGTATTTTCTACTGTTTTTATTGACTGGAAATTAGTTAATGCAATTTGTTTTGTGTTATGATTTATAAATTGCAAAAATTGTGTTTTATTTTGGTTTAACTTAAGACCGTTTATTGTAAACCATTCTTCTAATTTATTTAAATTATAGTCAATCATGATTTGTAAGTTGCTAATGTCAGAGTCTGAGCATAATAAAGAGGTATCATCTGCATATAAAATCACTTCACAATTTTTAGTGACTACTGGTAAATCATTAATATAAATTAAAAATAAAAGTGGACCTAAAATTGAGCCTTGAGGAACCCCATTTTTAATAGTGCTTTGAATGTTAAAGAAATTTTGGTCATTTATTGAAACACTTTGCCTTCTATTTATGAGGTAAGACTTAAGTAATGACAGCGCTTTTTTCTTTACCCCATAAAACTCTAATTTTTTTAATAATAGTTGATGATTTTCACAGTCAAAAGCTTTCGATAAATCACAGAATACTCCAGCGGCATTCTGGGATTTATCAAGAAATTTTGACACTTTGTTAACAAAACTTGATATTGCCATAGTTGTAGTTTTGTCTTTTCTAAATCCAAATTGATTTGATATTAAAAGATTATTTGATTCAAAATGGTTTATTAATTGATTATAAATTGCTATTTCAAATATTTTTGAAAAAGTTGGCAGTAGAGATACTGGTCTATAATTCTGAATTAATTTAGGATTTTCACTTTTATAAATAGGTACTGTACGAGCAATTTTAAGTAACTGTGGGAATTCAGCTGTTTCAAACATAAGGTTTATTAAGTTAGTTAATGGGGATAGTATATGTTCATAACATGTTTTAACTAAGGCTGGAGGAATTTGATCCCAACCAGTTGACCATTTCATTTTAAGACTTTTTATAATTTGTTTTGTTTCACTTTCTAATACGGGTTCAAAATTTAGTAATAAACTACTTTTTAAATTAGACGTTTCCATTATTTGAATAGCTTCTTGTATATTAGGGATTAAGTTGAGATTTGTGCATATGTTAATAAAATAATCATTGAAAATTGATGAGATTTTGTTTGGATTATTGTATAAAATACCATCTAATTCAATTTCATGAATTTTTTTATTATCATTGTTATTTCTGGTTTCTTTTTTTATTATATTCCACGTAGTTTTTATTTTGTTTGAAGATTTTTGAATTTTACTATTGTTATTTAATATTTTTGCTGATCTTACACATTTTTTAAATATTTGTTTGTATTTACGGACATATTTCAAAAAACCTTCATCATTTGAAGTCTTAGCTATTTTGTGGAGTTGTTGTTTTTTTATTGATGATATTTTTAATCCTTTGGTCATCCATTCTTTTGAAGAACCATTTCTTGGTTTTTCATATTTTTTTTCAAAGGGAATGTTTCATTTAATATACCTACAAAAATATTTGAAAAAAGTTCATATTTTTTGTTTACATCAAAATTATGAGATATATATAACGAATTCCAACATGTTTTATCAATTTTTTCAATAAAATTTTGAATATTTTTGTCATTGAATAAACGTTTTTCTACACATTTATTATTTTTGTTAGCTCTTTGATGGTCGATTTCAAAGTGAACTATTTGGCCTAAGTGATCTGATAAACTAGTTTCTAATATATGGTAAAAGTTATAACTTCATTAATATTTGTAATTACATTGTCTATACATGATTTAGAATTCTTAGTTATTCTTGTTGGAGAAGAAATACAAAATTTCATATTAAATAATTGAATAATACCTAAAAATTGGGACACATAGGATTTATCATCATTAATATCAATATTAAAGTCACCACATAATATTAATTTTGTCAAATAGTTCCTCCTAAAAATGTGATTTAAAACACTATACAAATTATCAAAAAATGCTTCTAAATATTGTTTGGTTTTGTTTGGGACTCTATATACACATAGAATGGTAATCTTAAATTTTCCAACAATATCAACACCACAACATTCAAAATTTTGAGATTTAGAAAAGTTATTAATGTCTAATCTTTGTTTGAAAGAGATGTGCTCCCCAATTAGTATAGCTGCCCCTCCTCTCTGGATTTCTGGTCTAAAATAATTTGACACATTCTTATAATTTAAAATTGATTTTAAAATAAAATCGTTTTCTGGTTTTACCCAGTGTTCAGTTAAACAAATGACATCAGGTCTATTTTGTAAAGTTTCCAAAAAAATTTCAAAATTATTTTTCTTTTCTTTTTTGGTTATTCCTTGAATGTTCAAATGAAAGAGTTTTAGTATTCCATTATCATTAATACCCACATTATTAATAGGCGTACTAGAGGGACAGTGTAAACTATTTGGTTTGCCATCTAAAAAGCCAAAAAATTATTATTATTATTATAAAATTATGATGATAACTTCACCTGCCTAGAACTAGACAGCCACAACCTAACTTAAGGTTCATGGAAAAATTGCAGTTTAAATTAGAAACGTTTAAAGTTGTTCTTTACATTTTATTTCATGCCTCAATGGCTAAATATATTTTCAACTTGTATTTTATTGTTGGGTGTTTCTTTTCCAGGGAGAGGAAAATGTGGTGTTGCTGTTATTCGAATATCAGGGCCTAACTCGAGTTCCGTGTTAGAAATAACGGCAGGACTAAAAAAATTACCAGAACCAAGAAAAGCTCTTTTAAGGCACATCAAACACCCAAAGAACAAAGAAGTTTTGGATCAAGGCTTAGTTCTTTGGTTTCCAGGTATTAAGTTTACTTTTGGCCAAGGAATCTAAAATAAATAAAGACAAGGCAACAAAACATGGAACACCCTCTATGCACCAGATGTTCTTTTGCACCTATGACATAATCATTATCATTACCAGTATTAGTAAATGGTGACGTTATAGGTGCAAAAGAACACCTGGTGCATAGAGGTGTTGCATGACTTGACCCCTACCTTCTCTTTATTTTATTTTAGATTCCTTGCTTTTGGCTTTATTTACAATATATTTGATTTGTAACAGACAATAAGCTTTATTTACAGGTTCATGGAGAACAGTACGTGCATCATATTGAAATTACAGAGGAATTTTGATATTTAATGCGTCTGTATTCCGCCTAGTTGGATGATGGGATGCATCTGGTTGAGTATTCATGGATGAAAAAATTCCTGTCCCGAGTTAAGTAGAGTGGTCTGTCAAGGAGCTTCTGCGTCAGCTTGTTTTTATAGAATTGACAGGTTTCTTTATTCTAGTCCTCCAGTAGGTGGTTGAAGAAAACAGCCCCTTTGTGAATGGCTTTCTTTCCGAGAGGGATAGGCGGTTAAGCGGCAGTGTAAAATCTTTGGCATGTCTAGTGTTGTGCTGGTGTATTTCTCTGTGTCGGATCTGATCTGTGGTGGTTGCATGGAGAATTGCTTGGCGGTCCAAGTTGGTCATGGTGGTTCCCCCCACATTGAACGCCATATCTCAGATGACATGTCTGTAGTGAGGTTTTTATTGTTGAAAATGTAAGACTAAAATATATTGCCTCTACAATGAAGAATCAAAGGGCCAGTCATGTATTTTTGTTTTTTTTTATGTGTTGCGAGGGCCTAACAGTTTCACCGGAGAGGACAGTTGTGAGCTGCAAGTTCATGGAGGTGTGGCTGTGGTCTCGGCTGTTCTTGGGGCATTGGCTTTGATCCCTGGGTTGCGTCCTGCTCAGCCAGGTAACATGTTAACAAACTTTTGATTGTTCAAATAGGCTACCAGTAATATATTTTATCATTAAACATGTGGTATTAAATACTGTGTCTGGGTCCTCAAAACGGTCTCAAAAGTCTGTGACTGGTTAAAAGAATCATTGTGTGCTTTTTCAAGCAGAAAGACTTTTCTGGAAAAAGCAAAAGGCTCCTCAGATATTAAATATACTGTTCTTTGAAACTTTTTAATTATGATTGAGATACATTTAAAGGAATTGTATTTTCAGGAGAATTTACAAAAAGGGCATTCTATTCCAACAAAATGGACCTGACTAAAGCAGAAGGCTTGGCAGATTTGATTCACGCTGAAACCGAAGCACAGCGCAGGCAGGCTCTTCTTCAGGCAGAAGGGTCGTTGTACCGGCGTTACAATAACTGGCGAGAACAGCTGAAAAGAGTGAGTGTTTCAATGGAAGTTTCTAAATTAAGTATTAGATTAATTGGAGGTTACTAACATTGTTATTGCCTCCAATCATGATAATTACTGGGACTGCAACAACCAGCTTCAGAGAAGTATAACTTTTGATGTTAATTATTTTTGAAGAGTTGAGGCTTCCACGGACGATATCATTACCTGTTGAGATGGCTTCTGGAAAGCGCCGTGTTTCTGAGTCGATGATGTTCGCCGACATTTCAGAGACATTGCAGTGTTCCATCTTCAGGGCGATCCACATAGTTTACACCACAGCACAAACTATTTTACCTCCGAAACGTCGGCGAACATCATCGACTCAGAAACACAACACCTTCCAGAAACCATCTCAACAGGTATTAATTATTTTTGTCAATATTTAAGTAATTCTCTTTGTCTTTTAAAGGGAAATGGTTTTTTAATCTCATAATATAGTCTTCTCCAAGATATTCGGTGAGACAGAAACCCTAATTTTTGTATACTGTTAGTGGGTGAGTCGGTGGGGTAGTGGTTAGCACGCCAGACTTCAGGACCATGGCAGTGATGTCGTGGGTTCAAATCCGCGCTCTGCAAGTGACTTTTATCAGTACCATTCACCTCTGTACTGTAGCGGCTCACCCCCTTACTTTGTCTAATACGATCCACGCACAGATCAATAGTCTATGTGGACGGGGCAAAATAAGGCAAAAAGAGGTGTGCTAACCACTTTTAAAAAAAATTTTGAAAAAATTTACCTAAGGGGGTTTGTGTCATTTTCAGAGTATTGCTCATGTGGAGGCCTATATAGACTTCAGTGAAGACCAAAATATTGAAGATGACATCTTACATACAACGAACAAGGAGCTTATATCACTTCAACGTGAAATTCAGGTGGACTATTTATCAGTTGTATATTTATTTGTTTTTAAACTTCAAGTTGACATTATCCTTACCTTGGATCTATACTGAAAAGTTGTAATTAAAACAAAAGATAAACAATTGTAATTTTTTTTAAGTGTGCCAGATAAATACTTGTCCAGGGTGTCTACTGATACTGGAAATACTTGAAATACTGGAATTATATTTCCATACTGGAAATACTTGAATTATACTGGAATTTCAAAATAGATACTAAAATTTTTTAATTTTATTAAAGTCCATAAAGTTTTTTTGTAATGAATACAATATATTTTGTTATTTAATTTGTACATACCAATGTAAAAATGTTTTCAAGTCGTTCTTGCTGTTTAAATATGTTTGCAAAACAAAATCATTAAACTTGTAGTTCCCAAATTAATAATTAATCAAGAAATGTAAACATTTGTGTAAGATGGAGCTTAAAAAAATATTATAAAATCACAATATAAATTAAAATTTCCTTCTTACATTGTAATCATTGTCACTCTATGTTTGGATTAATAATTTGCGTGTGATACTGGAATTTTTTGAAAATATGTACTGAAAATACTGGAAGTATACTGGAATTCTAAAATCAGATTTCAGTAGATGTTGTCACAAGTCAAGTAAAAATTAGTACCTATCAAACATTTAAAACATAATTTATTTTTCCTAATCTACTCAGTTTCAATTGTGAGGGTTAACAGAATGAAAGAAACAATGTGAAACTTAACCAACTTTACTGATTTATTTTTTTAACTTCAAGCCCTGGAATTTTTGGAATTTTTTGTGGATTGCTCCTTGTCCTTGTAAGTAATGTTACTTGGCCTCTAATCCCATTTACATCGCATAAAGAGAGGTGGCCACAATGTTTTGGGCAAATCCGCTTTGTTGCCAAATTGGTCTAATCTGTGAATATTGAATGATGCGGAGACACTGTGTCTTTAGGTAATAATGGCCATGAGTTGGATTGGAAATACTGCAAATATGCATAAATCAAAGATGGCTGTTGCAGTCCATTTGGTAGACCTAATTCGTCCATCAAAAAAACATTTATTTAATTTTGGCTTTTTCGCTCCTCTTTGAGCGGTTTAGAGTTCATTCCATTTCGTAAGCCTACTGCAGCCTGCAAACAAGCTCCTCTTGAGGAAGGAAAGTGCCCCTCTGCAGTCCAACGGCCCTCTCTCTCTCTCTCTCTCTCTCTCTCACACACACCTCCTGCTCCGTTACAGTCTTACTGTGTTAGATGTTTGCCTTGAGGACCCGGACCATCGATAGGAGCTCCAGAGAGAATTCTGAGCTAGCTACACGCTGTTCAGCCTCAGTAAAGACACCTGGGTCCTCCATCGCGACACTGTCCTCATGCGACTTTTTGGCCCGTATCCAGTCAGCTCAAAGAAGAACCTTGGTGAGACGCTTGAACTATTTATAATCCACCACGATTACATCAAGCCCTTTTGTCCTGAATGGACCCAGGCCAGGAGCCACCTCTACGAGCCTGGTCCAGGTGACCTCGCTCCCACAAGTAATAATGAGCACCTTTCTTTGAGTAGGTTCTCAGAATCTGCTGCGAAGTGGTAGCCAAAATCATATACTCAAACATTTCTTCTGCATTTCTTCTCTAAACCTGGAATCAGAATAGTAAGTGGGAGCAATGGCCATCTTCCAGCTGATGAGATAGTCTTTGAAGGACATATCCTTGTCAGGAGCTGCAGGTCCTGGCCCCGGGCAGCATGTCCAACCAATCTTCTGGGACGCTTCAGGGTTTGTTGTTACTGCTGCTACCTTGCCTGCTCTGCAACAGAGTCAATGTCTGTGCACGAGGAAGACAACCCAGAGCCCTGTGCTTCATGCGTGGGGCTGGGGGTCCCATCCGTCCTTTTCCTTTTACTATGATTCATCCTGGGAAAGCCACGTGCCCTTGGTTTCCTTCCTGGCCCTAATCTGCCCTAATTCCTTCCTCGCCTCACCAGAAGGCATGGAACGCTAACTTTACTTCGTGATGGTTTCCCACTGTTCATTGTCACCTGCAACAGACAGGTTTTCTAGCTTCACCGCCTATCAGCCTTGATACCCAGGATGCATTGTTCCCCACTGAAATGAGCTGGGCCCAACGACCTGAACAGCTATTTGAGCACTCTAAAGCATGCTGAGAGAAGCAATTTGGCTGAGAGGGGTGATCGTAGCGAGTGTACTCCTGGCCGAATCCACCGCTTTTTCAGCTGTATACCCCCCTCGGAAGCAAACTTCCAAACTGCTAGCAGAAAAGTCCCTAGAATCCATGGGCATGCTTTCCAAAATGGAGCGCCACACACAAAGGCATTGAACTAATCCTGGTTCAGAGGCTACCTGGGGTAGTTTCCGTTTGTTCCTTATCTGTCACTTTGCTCTCTGATACAAAAAATAGTGTAAAGCAGTGATACAGTGATAACATGCTCCACGCACGCCCCTTTCAGAGAATACCCAGAACCGCTGCACACATATTAATACTGGGTTGGCAGTGCAGTAGCCTAACCACAATCCGCTTACTCTGTGTGCTGCTGAAAAAAAGCACTGAGCTGTTCCGATGTCCATTACTGCCATCCTAGGTGAAAACCAAGAGTTGCTGCTCCCTGACAGAGGCTGTTAATTGACCGCCAAGTCTAGATCTGCTGCCTTTAGACTAAGCGATGGCACTGTGTGTAAGCTGTGATGTCATCATAGCACAGTTGCCTAATGCAACTGACACACAGTGGTCTTAGCTTTCTCATTGAAAGCTGACCCCCCAACACCCCAGAGGAGCTTGTGCTAACCTCTCACCACCCTACATTGCTTTTATACAAACTGTTACACGCATATCTATACAAAGTTACTCATTTGTGCATTCTTGGAAATATGAAATATGTAAGTAGGTTAAGGGTATTGACTCTAGCGTTTATTCCTAGTAATTGAGGTCAATGACAATAAAACTCTTGTTTTTTTATATTTATTTTGCTTATTATACAGAGTGGCCAAGAAAGGCACTCATTTGATGAGAGCTATTATTTAGAATCCATACAAAACTGACTCTTTTTTAAAAACCATGTGTTTTTTTTTTTTACCATTGTTTATTATTTAATGTTTTAGCTTAGCATGTTTGCAATAATTAGTGAAGCATAGAAGAAATGTTGCAATTGGTTGGTGTTTGGAGTTTTTCCCCCCACGCTATAGTGCTATGAAGTGACTAGTATCATAAAATCTTTCTCTGTTAAACTGTTTTATTACAGTTGCCTGGACTTTTCCAAACGTTTTGAATGTGAAATGGCTTGTTTATTTAAATAGGCTCACTTGTGTGATGGAAGACGTGGGGAAAGAACAAGAGATGGAGTTCGGACGGTTATTGTGGGAGCTCCAAATGTCGGCAAAAGTAGCCTACTTAATGCTCTGTGTAAGTATATATTATGAGTAAGGTATATTTATTTTTATGTATGAATGTATGCAAACCGATCTCCGAAATGACTCTAACAATTTTATCCAAACTTTGCAAGTAACTTAGTTTTGAGATAAAAGTAATATAAAGATCGCTATGCTAGGAAATTCTTATTTTGTTACATTGTTGAATTGAAATCCTGATCATTTTAACATTGGTCTTGTGAAGTTAGAAATCAAAAGAGTGGATAAAATCATCTGACTCCACTGTCAAGTGTACAAAAGCAATGAGAATTATTTCAGCTGTATAGTGTCGCATAACACTTTACGCCAATTTTTTGCTTTTCCGTTACAAGCATTTATTATTTTGAAGTTTCAGGTTTAAATAGAAGTGCTTGCATCGCCAACTGCTGGGGAAAGTACAACACGATCATCAGAGCTACTAACTACTCTGAATTACAATTTCGGAATCAAAATAACACCTTATTGTGAAGAAATATGAAAATTCAAGAAGCTATTGAGGGAATCTTCCTTGTGGGGGGAAATAAAAATTGAGTCTTTCGACCGCACATGAATTTTGAATGGTCAATAACACTGATAGAAAATTAAAAGGTTTTCAAGTGTAACAGTTGTATCGAGTAAAACAGTACACCAGCAAGAGCACCTGTCTATTCATACCAAAAAGGTTAGGTTATACCTTACAGAATACACTGGTTAACGAAATGCTTTAAGGGGATTCGCTACTGAAAATGGGTAAAAATCATGAAAAATTCAAAAATTTTATTTTTTCATTTTTTTGTAGTTTGGACCTTATTACATCAAAAAAATATAATATAAGTCATGTCTGAATGTTATTTCCATGAAAAAAAAATTAAAAATTATGCGTTACTGCACGCTCGCGAAATTTCACGATTTCATGTCATCGCAATTATTACGTTACATTTCATCTTAGGTTTTATATGTCAATATATTCCCATATTTACAAATAGTCAGAGCAATAAAAGCCTCAAATAAATCACTCTTTGACAATTTTACTTACTTTTATACTCTTTGAAAATTACAAAACAAAAACAAATGACATAAACTGGAGTCAGATGATCAGCTGCTCAATGTCAACAAACTGAAATTAGTTGGTCTGCTGTTTGGTTTTTGTGTTGTCATAGTGATTATTTTGTAAGCTAAAAAACTAAATATGGGTAGAGTATAGAAGATAGAAGAAGAGGGTAAAACATATGGTGCAGGAGAATTATAAAAAACAGTGAGTAATTCAAACTTTCCTAAGATGGACTCAATTCGTCATAAGCCTAAGACTTATATATTTTTAAATATTTTTTTAGGTAAGCCTGATGGTAATTTACTTATTTTTTGAGTTAATAAGATAATGTAACAATAAAAAAAGTTTTAGCCAAAAAAACTGTTCATTTATATCATTGATTTCAGTAGGCCTACAGCTTTTTATTCAAACGCTGTTTTCCGCAACTTTGAAATTTCACGTTTTTCAAGACAAAATTTGATATATCTTGAGAACCATTAGAGGTACATTGATGAAATTTTTACTACTTATTCTAGACAACATTAGGCAAATATTTAGGTAGAATTAGGTATCTAAGTTTATCAGGTACTAAAAAATAATTTTTTGAAAAATTAATTTTTTTCGTACTAATAAAAATTTATGTTAATATGTCATCGCAAAAAAAGTATCGGAGATATTGTTATGAATCTACCTAAATATGAAGTTAGGGCAATTGTCTTTAAAAAAACACCAAAGTTATGAAAATCCATAAAGAACTCTCTTCAGAATATCGATTTTTAAAAACCCTTATAAATTAACCGAAAAACCTCTATTTTATTTTTTTTCCACATATAATTTATATTTAAAAGTAAACCAATATTTTTCTATTTTTTTTTACCTCATACTCTGCATGAAAAAAAATAGTTAGTCCACTTTCCTTTTGATTTAAAATAAATCACCCTTTTCAGTAGCGAATCCCCTTAAGAGATAGGTAGTATCCACAGTAAAAAGTATACAAATTCAATTGCTCAAATTCGAGCAACATGTACACTAGTGATTGTCTATTTGCTTACAACACGCCCCTGGCAGCAAACCTTCATCCTCAATCCCATGGTGTTTATGGGGAGTTCCATTGGAAATTCACTGAGTACACAGGTCTGCTGCAATGGGGGAATTATTTTTTCCCACAGTCCTGCCATTCTTGCAGTTTTTAAATAGGCTTTATCCTGAATGTTTTTCAAGATGTACAATACTTATATTAACTATACCCCATTCAAAATTAATGTGTGGTCAAAAGAAAGAATTTTATTTCCCACCTCGAGGAAAATTCCCCCAATACCTTCCGGAAGTCCATTATTTTCTTCACAATCAAATGTTATTTTAATGCCATTGGAATTCTGAGTATATAACAGCGCTGATGATCGTGTTACTTCCCCAAGTTGCCATTGCAAGCGCTTATATTTACATCTTGAACGTTAAAATAAGAATATTTGTTTACAGAAAAGCAAAACATTGGAAATAAAATTAAATAAGACATTAAACAGCTGAAATAATTCTCAGAAATTGTGACTGGTTGGATTCTTGGCAGTGGGAGGAATGGGAAAAATATAGGGGAATTGAAATCCGCGTTTCAACCGCACATTTATTTAGAATGGGGTATAGAAGCTAACACCACTGCTAATCAAATCAGCTGGTGTCACAAGAGAATAAAGCTGCGTTTAAGTTCTTACTGTCTAAGCAAACTACTGGTATAGATAAAGGACTTATAGATGTTCACCAACCCGCGTAGCTTTACAGTTGTGGGTCCCCCAGGCGAGCGGCCGGCGGCCATTGTTAGTTCCGTGCCAGGCACAACGAGAGATGTCGTCTCAACCACACTGGACATCGCAGGATATCCGGTAGTGCTGAATGACACTGCGGACTTAGAGACCAAACTGACGATCTGGTAAGTTCTACCATCTGATTTATTGAACTTCTGGTTAGCTCTACTGTACAATTAACTCCATAAGGTTGACTCCCTGTACACTTAAACCCGGATAGCTCCGGCGAAGCTTTTGAATACAAACCTAGCTATCAGAGATTCAATTCAAACCATATTCCAAAATGCTTAATCTCTGAAGTATATAAAGAACTATAACAAATTGTATTCCAAAAATATATGATTCTCTAATCCAGAGTTGATTTTATTCCCTAGAAGGATTCCGAGACTCAAAATTGGGAGACAGGGTCCCCGTACTCAACCATGAAAATCTTAAAACCGTGTGAATTTCGTCTACCATGAAAACCTGGAATAAGCTGTGAGTTTTATCACAAAACCTTGAAAATTGTTCTTTTGTTTAAAGTAGAACCCCGATTGACACACAAAGTGCTACCACTCTCTCAAAACAACGTGTCTGTTTCCTGTCTGTGCGTACAAGAAACCGCAGCAAAGTATTTGGTCCGAACCACAAGTGGATCGTTCCAGCTGTAACCATTGAATCAGAGTACGTCAACATTGAAATGGAACTGAGGTCCAAGCATTTTATAAATCAAGGTTAACATCATGTACGTTTCATTGGAAACTGCTTCATTCGTTGCTGCTGTGTTTATAAGAAATTTAAAGCAATCATTATGGTTAAAAAGTTTATACATATTGATTGGGCAAGTATGACACCCTTCATTGTTAAATACATCCTAATAGTTTATTGTTGGAACGGAACACACATACATATAATACTGGTCTCTGTTTAACCTGTTTTATAAACCGACAGATAATCCGGCCATTTTGAAATCTAGCCGGTGGTCCAGTCCCGAGGTGGCCAGATTTGAGGGCTTCTACTCTACACTATTCTTTTATTGTCTAAGAAAACATTACAATTTCAATCAAATTTCCTTATGATCGGAATTTAAAATTGTGTTAGAAATTAGAAACTATCTTAATGAAACAGTTTATAATATAGGTTGAATGAATATCCCACGATACTTCGGAAAACCATGCTTTTATTGCTGTATTCTGAGTAAGGTTTTGATGGGTTATAAGAAATAGTTTTGGCTCTGGTATTTGGAACAAAGAAGTGAAATATAATATTTGTAAAAAAATTATATTTACAGGTATTTACAACAATCTGTTTACATACAAAAGACTATTTGACAGTTATGCTGATGATAGTGATATCGTCGTAAGGCTTATCAGTCTTGGCATTGGTTTTGGCATTGCTGATATTCTGGACCACTTCCATTCCTTTAGTCACTCTTCCGAACACAGTGTGTTTGTTGTCCAACCAGGGCTGGAAAAACATAGTCAAAATTGTAATACGTCAAATAAAGTGCAAATCTTCTCAATTAATTGAGAAATATTTTACAAAAAAAAAAAAAAAAATTGTAATAAAAATATTGAAACCAGAAAAAAAAATTTCTAAAGAGCTCTCTTTTATCTGAATTTCTCTTATCACTCCATTGGTCACTACGAACAGGTTGCCTCCGTCCTTACAAAAAATTAAGTAAAAACTGTAGAGATCTTCTGTTTTGTACTCTCGCTTTTAAGTCACCTTTCTTATCACTCTAGAGGAACTGAGGAACTGTGTAATGCCCGGTTTTACTCAGTTCAAGTTAAGGTATTGGTAGAGGGGCTTAATTTTTCCAGTGTGCAGAGGAAGGTTATGCATTGTGCCCAACCAAGGAGCTCTCTGTTCAGAGTTGTCTTCCGCTTGCACCCGATCATTCTACAGAGAATAATTGGTTTAATCTGCATTTTTAATAAAAAATGTTTATTTAGTTTGTGAAGGGCCTATAAACTAATACAATACACATTTCGTGGAATGATTTTGTTCGCAGTTTAGTATCATGCTGAGACTTAAATTCATTTACTTATATTACACATTTAGAAACTGATGATGATTTTTTTTCTGGGGTGATTTTGAAACTGTCATTGGTGAAATCTCTAACTTAACATTATTTTCTCTGGTAAAGGAACACAGATAATCCAACCTCAAGGAACAGGGAAAACATCCTAATAAGTTAATGCAAATCCTCAAATTTATGAAAACACTTTACTAAGTGTATGCAGGGGGAAGAAAATGTTTAATAAAGATGATTTCCTAAAAGAGAAATTCAAACTAGAATATCCATATTTCCCAGGTACTGCGATCACCAGACAGTTGGTATCACTGACCGTGGGAATGACTGTGATGAAGAACTGGCTGCCATTGGTGTTGGGACCCGCGTTGGCCATACTGACGGTGTAGGGTCGGTCATGACGGAGGTTCGGCCGGATCTCGTCCTCAAACTCTCCTCCCCATATGCTCTCCCCGCCGGCCCCCGTACCTGAAATAGCACAATAAATTACAGCACTTAGCAGGAACAGTTCTAGTTATTAAAATTTTTGTTGGCAGCACCGACCAATTGATTTATAGAGCAAAAATGACAATTTAAATCTTCTAAAACACCATTAAGCCCTATTATTATCATTCATGGTTACATCATTCTGTATTGTGATCTCATAAGATTCACCTACATCATCAAATTTTATAAAACTAGGGGGCCCGTACGCAAATTGCACATTTTGTAAAATATTCCTTTCCGTTTTTGAGAAACTTTTTTGTGAGAAAGTTGAAGGAATTATGACTTTTCAAACAATATGTTGATTATGCAGTGACAGGCGAGATATTTTAATTTACTGAAGGTAATCGGCCATTAAGTTACAATTTACATTAAAAAATCTTATAATGAAAGTTGGTCAACATTTTAAAGCGCCCTCTAGAAATAAATCAAAGGCTAGGGGGGCGAAGCGCGAAACGAAATGACCTTTTCAATCACCAGGTTAACCGAGCCTTGCTCGTTGGTTTTAATTTGTTTTTGTTATAGTGTCATGGTAATCAAGCTATTAAATCTACACCAGACTCTACAGATAACAGCTGTTCAAAAACTGCTTAAAATTAATGTTACTTTATTTTTGTTTACTTTTAGTTGTCATTTCGTTACCAAAATAGCAACCCATAAGACCAATGTTAAAATTACGATTTTAAAACTTAAATTTAGACCAAATTTGATTTTTGATGACATTGAGGCTGTTTCTAAACTTATTTTTGGGCCAAAACACTCTTAAATGCAAAGTTTAAGCAAAATGTAACCGCTAGATTTCGAGATCGTGGAACACACATCCCTTCAGACATTGCTCGTATTATAGTATAAGATTCGCACACAAGCTAAATCATAAGCTTTAAAATGACACCTCAATCTTAGAAACCGGTTAGGCTAGGTAGGACGGGAGGAAAAGGGTTGTAACAAACGAAACACTTATAAAATTAAAAAGATAAATTTCGACATGATTTTTTTTTTTCAAAAATCATCAGAACACACAATATAGTTTACTCCCAATTAATTATTAACAAGCAGATTATCTGCATACCAGCTTAATGGCATTGGCCTATTTCTAATTATTTTTAGCTTGATTTTTTCTTTTAGTAATCTTTTTTTTTTAATTAGACAAAGTTTTATCTCATTCAGAATCTTTTTCACATTTAATAATCGTTTTTCTCATTTAGCAATCTTTTTTGTTTTTAGATTATTTTAGTCTGGTTTTGAATAGACGGCAGAGCTGCTTATCGGAGATAGTCCAGCCACTGATTATAACCCTTAATTAGGGGGCTACTGAATTGAATTTAAACATTTTAAAGATTTTTTTCTGAGAACCTCAAAACAAAATAATGGCATGCTACGGAATGTAGTCTGATCCTACTTTCATAGTAACTATAATAAACAATAGGGTATCCCTTAGAGGGGAAATTCATTACAACCTTACCTGTGGGATCTCCGGTTTGGATCATGAAGCCCTTGATCACTCTGTGAAATATGTGGCCGTTGTAGTAGCCGTTCTTGCTGTGGACACAGAAGTTCTCCACGGCCTTGGGACATTCCTTGAACAGGTTGATATGGATATCCCCGAGCGATGTGTGGACGATAGCAGTGTCATACAACCTCTGAACACCTGCAAAACGAACAGAAACATTTGAAAATACATCAAAGGATATAACGTCAGACATTCCTTCTTGTCATGAGGGAGCAGTAGTACATTGCCTCTCTTTGGAAACCAAGTGCTACTGGCCCTGTAAGATTATCCTAACTTTTAACACATGTAGATTTTTAAGGTTTTTTTCATAACTTGAAATATAAAAATTATGTACATTATGACAGGTATGTTGAAAACAGACCTGCAAATTGAAAACAGAAGGTTTAATTCTTTAAGCATAATCATTGATAATACGATTTACTTTGAGTTCTGACATACGGTAATCAGTGAATTAAATAAACGGTATCAGTTAACTGACACATACTTTCTCCCAACAATATAAAAAAAGTGTTAAAAGCTCCAAACATTAATGTCTTGATGACTCAGTCGGATATAGCTACCAGATGAGCAGCGCTCGTTTGACCCTACGCGCGTCTGTGACTTTTAACAACGTACTGCGTTTACCGCTAAACGAAAAATTGAATTTTCTCCGCAACCACTTGACGTAGAGCAATAATTTAAAATACTGGATTATTTAGTTTTTTGAGCTTGATTTAATGGTGATAAGTAAAATTTATTTTGAGACAACAGCTATTTTGAAAATTCAAAAAATTGATTTTTGAAACACTTTTTACTCCATAACTTTTGAACGCGCATTTTCTCGGAGATGCGGGAGGTGTCATTTTATTCACCATTTTAAGCTTAATTAACCACAAAATTTTAATCAAAATCGTTAGAGCCGTTTTTGAGAAATTTTGATTTTTGACGATTTTTGAGGGTTTTTGGGGGTAAACTACCCTTAAAAATCAAAAATTCAAAAAAATGAAAAAAAACGCCTGGAATTATCGTGGGTTTGAACTAACGTACCAAATTTCACCAAAAACGGACCATTGGGGCATTCTCTAGCTCTGTATACATCCTGACACACACACACACACACACACACACACACACACACACACACACACACACACACACACACACACACACACAGATATTACTCTGAAAACCACTTTTTTGGACTCAGGGGGAACCAAAATGAATAAATCCACCAACAACTCAAATTCGAAAATTTTGACTAAAACAATACTTTCTCCATATACTATGGTATAGGGGGAGAAAGTAAAAAGTGTTCTTTCATTTTTGTTTACCTTTTGTTGTTATTTCGTTAAAAAAATAGCAACCCATATGACCAATGTTAAAAATTACCTACAAATTTTAAGCAAAATTTTATTTTTCCTGGGGTTGTAGCTGTTTTTAGTTAAACTTATTTTTGTGCCTTAAACTCATAAATGCAAAGTTTAAGCAAAATTTACCCACTAGATTTCGAGATCGTGGAAAACACATCGGAAAACCTCAGACACTGCTCGTATATAGGATTAATAGTTTAACTATTGACACAATTCATTGTAATAAAAATAATTAAAGAAATGTGAGTATGAGTGTTCTTATACCAAATTGAATCATGTGCCTTTTTTGGAACTCTATGTGAAACAATCTTAAGTTAAGTTAAAGGACTGCTGGGGTCTGCTCCAAAACAGAATTTAGTGCAAAAAATTTGGGTTTGTGAAAACTTGTCGATTTGCATTGTTTAATTCATTCAAAAGGTTAGTTGGGATCAATAAAATAAACATCAAATGGAAATGGAAACAGAAGACCCTAACTCTAACAATTAACATAATACATACTGGTAATCTTATACGCAATTAAATTTAGTGGAATTTTAGCTTTATACTATGGAGGTAAAGGGTTACAGTTGATGTGAAACTACACACTTGAGCTCAGGATAAAAATAGTTACTGTAAAACAAATGCTTGCTTAGAAAATGTTTAAATTTAAAAAAGGTGAGAATCATTGTAACCTATATGTAATTAATTTTAGAAAAATTCTAAACCACGAAACAAATATTTAAACTTACTAGAAGCTTCAGTTGCAGAAATGATGTCTTCTTTGGAAGGCTTCTCATTGAAAACGTCTCGGTCTGCGTCAGCACTCTTCGTATCCTCTGGTTCTCTTCTACAGAATAATAATAATACACATATAAACCAAATAAGCTATAAAACAACCTACTTCAAACTGAATGATATTATATAGTTCCCATAGGCCTATATAAACTTGACTAAAACTTAATCACCATAGAAAACTAATCAGAAACAAATTTAGAGCTTTAACCATTAATTATTCTCCCTAATGCAATATTTAACATGCATAATCTGCATAGTGAGTTGTTGATTTGTTATAAATGGCCTGTCAATATTTAATCTCAAAGCATTCATCCACTATGTTCTACATTTCCCTTCATGAATAATAATAGTTCAAAGGTCAAAGTCAAATATCTTCACCGATTCTCAAACAAATGCAAATACTATTTTATTTTGCTCCACTTAAAACATAGCTGCAGTTTGCGCCATACCTTGTAAACATGTAAAATCGGTTCTTCTTGAAAGCAGTACAGAAGATGGTAGGGTCGGGGGTGACGGAGTCCAAAGTTGGGTTTTCCGAGGCCTCCAGTTCCACCGTCACTGCAGCTTTTGTCTTCTTTGGCCTCCCCTGAAAAGTGATAACCAGTGATGTAGCAACTTAAGAAACAACTCTGCACAATGTCCAGCTCTTCGGTGTTTTGAAAATTTTTATGAATCCTTGATTAAATTTATTAGATTGGATTTAAATTAGAATTACATCGTACTAAGAATAAGAATAAGAATAAGGTACTTCCAGCAATTAACCTCTCATTTTTTAAGTTATTTGTTTATGATATTTAAAGTAGTTTTTTGTCATAGAAGAATTTTTTAATTATTGTAGGCTAATGGCTATATTTTACTAAAATAACTTCAAATTTAACTATGGTGTTATTTTAGTGGCAAAATCTTATTGTTATATTCATTAGTAATTAAACATCAAAACATTGATTGAATATTTGAACCTCTAATATTGTAAAATTATAGCACATCCAACAAACATTATCTATACATTAATATGCTAAGAGGCTTTTTGTAACAACACCTCATACCAAAATGTTGACTAATTTTTATGATTTTGGTGTCATGTGCTGGACATAACAATGTTCCCAGTAAAAGTTAAAAAAGGTACCAGATTTTGGGGCTCTACCACAATGTCTCTCAAAGCACTCATTTTTTATCATAAACAAATATTTTACTCTTCTTTAGTCAATATAATCCACCACTTAATAACTAAATGTATCATTATTTAACACCAAAATTATTATTTTTTTTTCATTTTAATATTAGCAAACGTACAAGTCAGTTTTGTTATGATGCCAATTTTTTACAGTTATTTTCAATAGTTTGCAATTACAAAAGACTCCCAATTATCAGCGACATTCAGTGACTAGAAAATCGCAATAATTGATTTTGATGTTTATCCAAAAACAGTCTAAAAATATTCAGGGGTGGGCGAGTACTTGAGTTTTAGAGTATCTGTCGAGTATTTTTTGATACTCGAAGCTCGAGTGAGTACTTGTGACTAGTGGTTAAAGTCAAGTCGAGTAGTACGAAATTAAAATGTAATATTACTTAAATGTTTTTTATTTTTTATTTTATTAAATCCCAATTCCCTTCAATTCTAAAATGTATTTATTGCAAGTATGATATATTATCTTAAAACAAAACACAGATGTCAAGATAATGAAATACTTCTGTGTGAAGCAGACAGCGATGGAATGGACTCCACTGGCGACAGCTGCATCACTGAAAGCAAATTAAACTTTAAGTGATTATTAGTAGGCCTATTAGGCTAGTTATTTTAGTATAGTAGTACATTTTTGGATTTTTGAATAGGGTAGTTATTTTAAGGTAATTTTCAAAATTTTTGTGTTCACGTACTACTTGACTCGAAACTCAAGTATTCTTTTTAATACTCAACTAGACTTGTTTCAAAAATACAAACTTGCCCAATATAATAATCAGCTCGACGGCAATTGCGAGTCTACTGTGTACTGTGCAATGTAGTAAATTCTCAATTATTTGACATAACATGGACTTGGACTATTGGAATGTCATGAGATTTGTAATTAATTAGGGAAGGGGGAGGGGGGTAATAAAAACCCATAGATTTGTAAGTAAATTTTATATCCCATAACACAAACAAATAGGAATGTTCAAGTACTTTCAATTACTAGTATTCTGAATGGCATATTTACAATTCAAAATCAGTTTTTAAAAATTCAAAAACTGAGGCAAATTAAATGTTTCTGCCTTATATTAATATCACATCTGCCTTACTCAATCAGACCATGTAACATTAATTGTTAGTGATGTAAATGTGTTGAATGACTTATTTTTGGGGAAAAAATTGCGTTGGTGTGACTAAATGCGGGAGTGGGAGGGGCACGCTGAACAAAACAGTACTATTAAGTACTAGTATTATCACTACTGATGTTTGTATTTTCATGGACAACTTTTCCAATAGTTGGAGGGGGGGGCACATGCTCCCCTGATGTTACTAAGCCTATATTATCAAACAACATCAGAATACCTATTATTGTAGGGTGTTGAGTTGCTCAAAGTGTTGATTTATCAGGAGTTGCTACATTACCTGGAACAGCGCTATCCTGAGGATACGCAGGTTCTCAGGTTTGCCTAGCAGTCGGACGCATCGGTTCGTGTACAGGTTGACCACCTTGATTCCCAGCATGGTGGGGTACAGCAGCAAATAGCCACTTTCGTCAAACGCCAAGTTGCTCAGTCGCAAACTGTCCGACTTATCGAGGTCTCTTTCTCCAGCCATTCTGTTACAATAAATTTTTAAGTCAATATTCTCTATAGAGCCTAGTTGGTGTACCACTGCTTAAATGGTTACCATTTTGTGTTTATTACCACTAATGCCTAAGCTAGTAAGTTCTTAAAACTGCTTTGTTAGTTACAAAAGCAAGCTTGAAAATCTCTTGGGAATCAGCATTCAACAATGACACAAAATACTTTTGACAAATTAATGTATACTTGGAAATTACGTTAGTGATGCACATGACTTTCGACACTTGATAATATTATATGTAGTGATCGCGACTTTTAACTAAAATACTCTTCACACGATAAATTCTAAAATTGTACTTAATACCAATCCGTTCTAACTTGTATTAAAAATTTGAACTATCATGTGAAAATTTTTATTTCTCTAAAACAAAACTCGAATAGTTTTAAAAACAGATATCATGTTTTAAAATCTACATTTAAAGTTACTTATGTATTTAAGTAATGTCCACTACAATAATTGCAGATGACAAAGACTTACACAAAATACTCAATTCCTTTCTTTCATTAATATAGGTGGACTTGTGGACTTATTTTAGACTCCCAGACTAACCTTCTTCCAAATTCCATGTTTGGTAGTTGCTGTTTCTTCTGTTGCAACTCGGAGAACCGCTGCAGTGATTCGTCAAACACTCGGGCCAGTTTACCAGTCAGGAAGTTGAACACTCTTATCTAAAAGGAACTTGAGGTTTTTATTTAATACATTTTAAACTAAATAGTTATTAGGATAGAAAAAATATTGTAAAATATATTTGAACTATTTTAAAGTGTGTTTTAACAGAATAAATTGTCATATTTTGATATTTTTTACTGTGCAAAAGAAATAAGTTAAGAGTCCTTGTAATGGGTGATACTTTTCTCATCCAAGTTTTGTTTCAAAAAAGCACACCAACCAAAGTTTCTGAGATAATAAAATTTCTCTAAAACAATTGTGTTAATTTAATTCCATTTAGTTGGGCAAATCAATTTAACGAAAAGAACCTGCGCAGAAGCCAATTCTCAGGCCGTCAACGCATGACGTTGGTGGGGTGATGCATGCGCAGTGGTGGGGGGGCGCTCTTCTCAGTTGCTCGTTGGACACTGCTCTGTGGGTATCGACCCGCCTATTGTTATTGCCGCGCCGCGTCACATGTGTGCTGTTGACTGCGCCAACTTACCATGGTATCAACATCGCGATCAGCGTGTGTTTCAGACAGATCGCTTCGTGGCCAAGCCAGCGAAATATTATTTAATGTTTATAATCATTTGAAGGAACAAAAGGAGTTATTTAAATTGAAAATTAACGTTATTGAATCGACAAATGCAGCCACGGGTGTATCTGAATCTTTGGTGAAACGGATTGCTGCCAAGGGAAAACAAGCTTACATTTTACTTACATTTTTATATACATTTTACTTTACATTAAATTGTAAAGTAAAATGTATATATTATTCATAAATGTATAATTTAAAACCGAAAACAGTTTGTGAATACATTCACTCAATGGCGGATCTTACACGCTCAATACGGATCGCGATATTTGGATCGTGATCCAGGATCATGATACGGATTGAGCGTGTAAAGTCAATTAATACTGGTGTGTGATCCATGAATCGTACATAAATATTTGACTTCACACACTCAATATGTATTGTGATCCAGGATCACAATCCAAATTATGTACCGCTTCGACTCGAAGTTGTAGAGGGGTAGGGACTGCCCTTCCAACTTACCACTCCTCCCCTCCCTGTGCGGACCCTGAACTGGCCGCGGTTCTTTTTTAACAATTATATCTATCCTTTTTTGTTTTAAAGAAAATTAGCTTTAAAATCTATGATTAACTTTTAAAATTTCTAACTGAGTTTTTTCTTCAGTAGGACAGTTTTTTGAGTTGTTGCTGGAGGACTTTCACTAAGGATTAACTTCAAACATGACTTCAACTTTAAAAACCATCTACTGAAACAAGATGTTAAAATTTTACAGTTTACTAAGATAATTTGGACTTATCATTACTGGAAAGTGCAATATTGTTGTAGTACATGTTATTGCCTAGGCCAAACAAAATATTGTTTCTTTTAATGTTTATTTTACTACGTTTTTATTGTAAAATACATCACCTTGCGATCCAAAGAGATCGTGGCAAATTTTGAACCATCTGGAGAGAAACACAGGCCAAAAGGTAGAGTCTTGTGTTTAACAAATTCAAAAAGGTCTGTGTCTAATTTAGACTCAAACTTGGCACATTTTGGAAACTTGAAATCTTGCCTGGCTCCGCCCCAATATTCCACAATCCCAGCAGCATCCACAGAAACAGCTACATCAAAGTTGGCATTGTACTGTAACAGATTAAGAGGAATTAGTACAGCAACATATAAAATGTTAACACTTATTATCCTATTAATAATTTAATTTTTTGTTATCCCTCAAATTTAAATTACTGTATTTGTAGTGATTATTTATTAATGTCTTTTTATTCTATCGTTGTTATTGCTTTTTGTTATTGTTTGTCACTTTTCTGCAACTCTGAACATTGTTTTCAAAACTCAACTTTTACCAGTGACACCAACAAAATTACATTCCATTTACTTGTATGTAGTACGGTGCTTAATTTATGTGTAGCCTATATTAGTTATTTTACTTATGTAATTTGGCTTGGTGTGTTTTAATCTATATTATATGACTTTGTTTATTCAACAAACTGTGTATTTCACGGCAATTAACATTTTTGATTTCTGAATTTAAACACAAATAGAATTTAAAAACTGGAATAATACTCTAGCATTATATTCCAAATGACCTAAATTTTTTACATTTCAAGTTTTGTGAAAGTAATTAGTAAAAACCCTCTGTCGCAGCAGACCTGCGTACTCAGCAAATTTTCAATGGAATTTCAGATTTTTAACTTTCCCCATGAAAACCCCATGGGGGTGAGTGTGTAGGTTTGCCACCGTATGGGCGTTGTAAGCTATTACAAGTTTAACCCTATCTAGATAATGCAAACACCAAATCTGATTAATTTACGTCAATAAATAAGCAAGATACAGCGTTTTGTTGATTTCCCATAAGACTAACATGGAAAACACATTTATGGATTTTCTCCATAACCAGTTATGGTAAGTTAAAAATTCAAAATACTTAGTTGTTTGTTTATTCAAACTCTATAAAATTGTTTCAGTTAAAATTGATAAATTTTAAAAATTGAGGTCAAAGAATGCCAAAAACCCTTTTTGATCCTTTTACACCCCATAAAACTCCGTTACCATAATCTCATCATTGTGGTTTTCGAGCTCATGAAAATAGATCTGATCTCCACCTCGATCCAAATTTTATAAAAATCGGACTTTCCTTTCAAAATTTATTGGTATCACAGACCATAACTTTATATAAATATGAATTTGAACGAATGGCCAAAAGTAACTATTGTATTAGTACAAAGCAAGATGAATTTAAGAAAAACAGCCTAAACACACTGACACAAAACAAACAAAATTATACAGTCCTGTACTGACTTTGCATTCAATATGTTTAACGTTGTATCAAGTTTTTATGTTTTTTTTTATCTACCAATCAATTGCAGAAAGACTGGTACTATAAATGGTAGTAGAAATGTAATTTAGTTACTAGCTTAGGAAAAAATAGCATAAAACAGAATTGTGTTTGGTCTGGATTAAGTTGTATTATTATTATTTTTTCATTTTATTTATTTTTTTTATTTTTTTTATCAACGCCAGTGGCATTTTTGTTAGAGTGTTCTAAACACTTTTAGGGCAAGCGGTCCACACCCCTCAAAGTCAGTGGGTCTCCCGGGAATCGAACCCGTCTGATTTCTGTTATATTAGATCATTCAAATAGTTTGATAGAGGATTGGTGTTATTCAAATAAATTGTTTTTAAATTCTGTCAAAACCCAAGATTTAAATTTAAGTTTCAATTATAAGTACAAATCTAGTCCTGTTAAGTTTCTAGGTATTTTTATAGAATCAAATCTGAAATGGAAAGTCCACATAGATTATGTCGCCAAAAAGACAGCTAAAGGTATATTTATGATAAGTAGGTTGAAAAACTGCTTAGATTTAGATTCACTGAAATGTGTATATTTTGCTCACATATATTCTCATTTAAATTATGGTGTAATACTTTGGGGTGGCAGCAATTACACCAAAAAACTCTTTATTTTGCAGAAAAGAGCATTAAGAATAATGTACAATGTAGATTATAGGACACATTGCAAACCGTTGTTTATAGAAGCTAATATATTAACTCTTCAAGCTATGTATATATTTAACTGTCTAATTTTTGCAAAGAGTAATTTTAGTATGCTTGACACAAATGAATATGTACATGATTATTTTACAAGAAATAGATTTAATTTAAGAACAAGTCAATGTAAATACAGTACCACGTTAAATAGTTTTATAGAGCAGTCAAAAAGATTTTATAATGTGTTGCCTCAAAAAATTAGATGTTTAGATAACAAAAAATTTAAGCAAACTGTAACAAATTATCTGTTAAAGCTAAGTCCTTACAGTGTAAATGAATATTTATATAATCATAACTTTTCCCGTGACCTCTTGAACTGAAGTCCAAGACGCTAACCGTTAGGCCAGCAAGACACCCAACTGTCCAACTGTTTTACTGTCGACTTTAAAATTTCTAGACTTTTTGTCAAACTCAAGACTAATACCAGACTTTTTCAAGACTTAAAAACTCAAAACTTGTTCAAAACTTTGAGGATATTAAGACTAATAGACTTCAATGTGAAACTTGACCCAATACATGGCAAGTGGAATGCATTTCTAGTTACTTCACGCTATCAATTAAACTTACTTTGACCAAAGAAACCGGTTTGACATGAAGTTTGTCCAGCTTTCGAAGAGGTTCATTGGTTCCTTTTCCATCATAAACATATATTACATTGCTGTCCGTATCGCCTCTGTACATAAAAGAAAACTATTATTTTCAAGCTGCAATGAAAGAATAGGCTTACTCAAAGAGAATTCAAACACAACACAATACACTGATAAGGATAACAAAGGTAATTTAAAGATCATTAGGCAAAGTCCTCGTGGACTTTTAAAGCAAAAATACATTTGTTTCCGTTCCATGAGTAATGTCTTAAGGAGGACAAAATTTCACTATTATAATCTGTTTAGTGGTAAGTACTACTAATCGATAAGACTGCCTCAAATACACTTTACAGGTACATAACCACCTCCCTGTTGAATTGCAATGGCCTATCTGCATCACTTATTGGTAGATATTTCAAATTTTAATTATTGAGTTCTTTTTACTAGCTTCAACCTGTAGTTGGTAAAAAATTACCAAAAACCCAACCCTTATTATCCTTTTGGAACCCATAAAACCCCGTTCTCATGATGCAATCACGCTGGGTTTTGAACTTCAACTGATCGAGTGCTGCCCTACAACTCTGTACCAATTTTATTTTAAACTAGCTGTGTACCCGTTCTTCGCACGGGGTGTGTGTACAGTTTATTAAACGAATGATATTAGTGATTTCACAAATTCAATATATAGCCTTCAGTTGGTTCATTCTAACGTATCTAGATATCAAGTTTTATGCTTAATAGCTACCACGTACATTTGTCAAAATCTTGTTAAATCCATTTCTCATTTAGTCTAGAAGTTATTTCTATTAATGATTTTGTTGCAGTTTGATTAAACATTTATATTCGTATGGTGATTTACTTTATAGTTCTATGAGTCTCAGACTTGTAAAAAATATTATAGATTCTTATGAAATCTAATATTGAATCCTTGAATGGGTGTGACGATAGCTATATGCCAAATCCAATGTATTCTACCCCTGAATCTTGTTCTACCCATGAAAGATATGTACAGACATGTACAATATTAAATCTAAATTCAAAATTAGTTAAAATTTTAATTCCCAAAACCAAGTAAAACAACGAAACATCTGTCACTAACGTATAGGCACCCCACCGCAGTGTAGATATTAGGTTTACTTAATTCAATTTTTTTTTATTTAGACTTTACCTTTTTACCTAAAACCTCATGTGTTTCCAATGTATACAAAACCGAATAAATAGTGACATCCCATGTTAAAAAGTTATGTTGAAAAACGGAGAAAAATTAAGCATTGGTGGGGGGTTACTTTTCATTATTGCCACGGGAAGTGCTCTTTTTACCTTCTAAATGCAAAAATAAGTATATTTGTTTGTTTACACAAAATAAAAAACAATAACAAACTTCTGCAAATATGTTCTTAAACCATCTGATTCCATTCAACCAATCAGCATGATCCTTATTGAATGAAAATCACAGTGGTACTATGAGTGTTTTTGAGCGACTTTCTCACTTCTTCATAAGAACCCTACTCAAGTTCTTACACATTAGTATTGCCATTGACTATGTACACTAACGTGAAATTGTACACTCACGTAGTATACAAAGTCAATGGTATTGCCCCGTCTATACCCGAACTACTTGAAAGATTGAGCAATTTATAAACCTCATTGGTTTAAACTACATATTGTGTTTGATGAAATACACCTCTTTTTGTCAGAGCGTGCAATGAAAGCTAAATTGGGAACTAAAATTAGATTGTAATGCTAATAAGAAACATTTTAAGATTTAAGGGTCAAAACTCGTTTTGTAATAATTTCCATAAATTATTTTAATGTTCATATTTAGAACCAAGAATTAGTTTACTTTATTCACTGTATTTAGACCAGTGAAAAGTTAAAGGGTTAGGTATGAAAGAGTATGTATTTAAAATTTTAAGTGTTGCCATCTGTGGTGAAAATGACAAACTATCTAATCCAGCTGATTAAAGAGCATAGATAAAAAGGTAGAATTAAATATTCCCATAAGATTAACATTGAATATTTCTTTTACTATAAGGCAGAGCCTTTTTGACGAACGATGCTTTAGAGCAGGTAAAATTGTTCTAATTGCAACATTTAACAATAATAAAAATTTTCATATCATTTACCAAAGCCCTTGTCGTGTGAAAAGAGATTAAAGATTGGTATTTAAGCACAACTTGGCTACTTTGACATATTATGGGGCAAAGCCCTAAGGTCGCTAAGTCAATTAAAGTTGTAATGAACCTTCACACCACTCTAGTCTATGACATGAAAAAAATTTAGACCCTTAGGTAAAGTCGTTATCCAGTGAAAAGAGGACAAAATAGGACCCATGAGCGTTACAGACAGAATGACAGAGAGAGAGACAGACAGACAGAGGGACAGAAATTTAGATAACACCGATTTTGAATTCTGCGATGCATAAGAAGTAAAAATAACCAAAAATTTCAAAATTCTAAGCAATGTACAGACAAAACTCTAATTTTATTAATATAGATTATAGGTTCCGTTATCAAGAGTCATATTATTAGACATATATGTAAATTATAAGCGTATGATAAAAATCCAAGTGCATAAAAGTTTTAACGAATTGTATATAAATAAATATTATGAACGAATGGTGTTTTTGGCTTATGGGGACCTTAAAACAAAACAGGGTCTATCATAGTCCCGGGCTTAGATCTTACCATGAAAACTACCATAAAGGCATTATTCCTTCAGGGAATAAAGAATATATTTTCAATATTAATAAGGTTTTAAATAGTTCATAACAGAAGAAACAAAATGAGAAACACTAAATTCGGGGAGTGGAAAGTTGGGGAAGAATAGATAAGATAAGACAATAGAATAGTTAAGTGGCAAGTAAGGTAAGATCTACTCACATGGCTAGAGCCGGTATTGCGTCTCCCAAACTGTGCACCCATTCAGCACATGAAGGGATGAAACTAAGCCTCATCATGTTGATCATATCTGTGGAACCAAACAATAGACATTTACAAACTGTGCACCCACTCAGCACACAATGGGATGACACTGAGCCTCATCATGTTGATCATATCTGAGGAACCAAACACTAGACATGTACAAACAGTGCACCCACTCAGCACACAATGGGATGAAACCGAGCCTCATCATGTTGATCATATCTGAGGAACCAAACACTAGACATGTACAAACTGTGCAACCACTCAGCACACAATGGGATGACACTGAGCCTCATCATGTTGATCATATCTGAGGAACCAAACACTAGACATGTACAAACAGTGCACCCACTCAGCACACAATGGGATGAAACTGAGCCTCATAACGTTGATCACATCTGTGGAACCAAACACTAGACATGTACAAACTGTGCACCAACTCACCTCACAATGGGATGACACTGAGCCTCATCATGTTGATCATATTTGTGGAACCAAACACTAGACATGTACAAACTGTGCACCAACTCACCTCACAATGGGATGACACTGAGCCTCATCATTTTGATCATATCTGTGGAACCAAACACTAGACATGTACAAACTGTGCACCAACTCACCTCACAATGGGATGACACTGAGCCTCATCATGTTGATCATATTTGTGGAACCAAACACTAGACATGTACAAACTGTGCACCAACTCACCACACAATGGGATGACACTGAGCCTCATCATGTTGATCATATCTGTGGAACTAAACACTAGACTTGTACAAACTGTGCACCCACTCAGCACACAATGGGATGAATCCGAGCCTCATAACGTTGATCATATCTGTGGAACCAAACACTAGACACTTACAAACTGTTCATCAACTCAGCACACAATGGGATGAAACTGAGCCTCATCATGTTGATCATATCTGTGGAACCAAACACTATAATTTTACAAACTGGGCACCCACTCATCACACAATGGGATGAAAATGAGCCTCTTCATGTTGATCATATCCGTGGAACCAAACACTAGACATTTACAAACTGGGCACCCACTCATCACCCAATGGGATGAAACCGAGCCTCATCATGTTGATCATATCTGTGGAACCAAACACTAGACTTGTACAAACTGGGCACCCACTCATCACACAATAAGATGAAACTGAGCCTCATCATGTTGATCATATCTGTGGAACCAAACACTATAATTTTACAAACTGGGCACCCACTCATCACACAATGGGATGACACTGACCCTCATCATGTTGATTATACCTGTGAAACCAAACTCTAGACATGTACAAACTGTGCCCCAACTCACCTCACAATGGGATGACACTGAGCCTCATCATGTTGATCATATCTGTGGAACCAAACACTATAATTTTACAAACTGGGCACCCACTCATCACACAATTTGATGACACTGAGCCTCATCATGTTGATCATATCTGTGGAACCAAACCCTAGATATGTACAAACGCACAATGGAATTACACTGAGCCTCATCATGTTGATCATATCTGTGGAACCAAACACTAGACATGTACAAACTGTTCATCAACTCAGCACACAATGGGATGAAACTGAGCCTCATCATGTTGATCATATCTGTGGAACCAAACACTATAATTTTACAAACTGGGCACCAACTCATCACACAATGGGATGAAAATGAGCCTCTTCATGTTGATCATATCTGTGGAACCAAACACTAGACTTGTACAAACTGGGCACCCACTCATCACACAATAAGATGAAACTGAGCCTCATCATGTTGATTTTATCCGTGGAACCAAACACTAGACATGTACAAACTGTGCACCCACTCAGCACACAATGGGATGACACTGAGCCTCATCATGTTGATCATATCTGTGGAACCAAACACTATAATTTTACAAACTGGGCACCCACTCATCACACAATGGGATGAAAATGAGCCTCTTCATGTTGATCATATCCGTGGAACCAAACACTAGACATTTACAAACTGGGCACCCACTCATCACCCAATGGGATGAAACCGAGCCTCATCATGTTGATCATATCTGTGGAACCAAACACTAGACTTGTACAAACTGGGCACCCACTCATCACACAATAAGATGAAACTGAGCCTCATCATGTTGATCATATCTGTGGAACCAAACACTATAATTTTACAAACTGGGCACCCACTCATCACACAATGGGATGACACTGACCCTCATCATGTTGATTATACCTGTGAAACCAAACTCTAGACATGTACAAACTGTGCCCCAACTCACCTCACAATGGGATGACACTGAGCCTCATCATGTTGATCATATCTGTGGAACCAAACACTAGATATGTACAAACGCACAATGGAATGACTCTGAGCCTCATCATGTTGATCATATCTGTGGAACCAAACACTAGACATGTACAAACTGTGCACCAACTCACCACACAATGGGATGAAACTGAGCCTCATCATGTTGATCATATCTGTGGAACCAAACACTATAATTTTACAAACTGGGCACCCACTCATCACACAATAAGATGAAACTGAGCCTCATCATGTTGATCATATCTGTGGAACCAAACACTATAATTTTACAAACTGGGCACCCACCCATCACACAATGGGATGACACTGACCCTCATCATGTTGATTATACCTGTGAAACCAAACTCTAGACATGTACAAACTGTGCCCCAACTCATCACACAATGGGATGACACTGACCCTCATCATGTTGATTATACCTGTGAAACCAAACTCTAGACATGTACAAACTGTGCCCCAACTCACCTCACAATGGGATGAAACTGAGCCTCATCATGTTGATCATATCTGTGGAACCAAACCCTAGATATGTACAAACGCACAATGGAATGACTCTGAGCCTCATCATGTTGATCATATCTGTGGAACCAAACACTAGACATGTACAAACTGTGCACCAACTCACCTTACAATGGGATGACACTGAGCCTTATCATGTTAATCATATCTGTGGAACTTAACACTAGACATGTACAAACTGTTCATCAACTCAGCACACAATGGGATGAAACTGAGCCTCATCATGTTGATCATATCTGTGGAACCAAACACTATAATTTTACAAACTGGGCACCAACTCATCACACAATGGGATGAAAATGAGCCTCTTCATGTTGATCATATCTGTGGAACCAAACACTAGACTTGTACAAACTGGACACCCACTCATCACACAATAAGATGAAACTGAGCCTCATCATGTTGATTTTATCCGTGGAACCAAACACTAGACATGTACAAACTGTGCACCCACTCAGCACACAATGGGATGACACTGACCCTCATCATGTTGATTATACCTGTGAAACCAAACTCTAGACATGTACAAACTGTGCCCCAACTCACCTCACAATGGGATGACACTGAGCCTCATCATGTTGATCATATCTGTGGAACCAAACACTAGACATGTACAAACTGTGCACCAACTCACCACACAATGGGATGACACTGAGCCTCATCATGTTGATCATATCTGTGGAACCAAACACTAGACTTGTACAAACTGGGCACCCACTCATCACACAATAAGATGAAACTGAGCCTCATCATGTTGATCATATCTGTGGAACCAAACACTATAATTTTACAAACTGGGCACCCACTCATCACACAATGGGATGACACTGACCCTCATCATGTTGATTATACCTGTGAAACCAAACTCTAGACATGTACAAACTGTGCCCCAACTCACCTCACAATGGGATGACACTGAGCCTCATCATGTTGATCATATCTGTGGAACCAAACACTAGATATGTACAAACGCACAATGGAATGACTCTGAGCCTCATCATGTTGATCATATCTGTGGAACCAAACACTAGACATGTACAAACTGTGCACCAACTCACCACACAATGGGATGAAACTGAGCCTCATCATGTTGATCATATCTGTGGAACCAAACACTATAATTTTACAAACTGGGCACCCACTCATCACACAATAAGATGAAACTGAGCCTCATCATGTTGATCATATCTGTGGAACCAAACACTATAATTTTACAAACTGGGCACCCACCCATCACACAATGGGATGACACTGACCCTCATCATGTTGATTATACCTGTGAAACCAAACTCTAGACATGTACAAACTGTGCCCCAACTCATCACACAATGGGATGACACTGACCCTCATCATGTTGATTATACCTGTGAAACCAAACTCTAGACATGTACAAACTGTGCCCCAACTCACCTCACAATGGGATGAAACTGAGCCTCATCATGTTGATCATATCTGTGGAACCAAACCCTAGATATGTACAAACGCACAATGGAATGACTCTGAGCCTCATCATGTTGATCATATCTGTGGAACCAAACACTAGACATGTACAAACTGTGCACCAACTCACCTTACAATGGGATGACACTGAGCCTTATCATGTTAATCATATCTGTGGAACTTAACACTAGACATGTACAAACTGTTCATCAACTCAGCACACAATGGGATGAAACTGAGCCTCATCATGTTGATCATATCTGTGGAACCAAACACTATAATTTTACAAACTGGGCACCAACTCATCACACAATGGGATGAAAATGAGCCTCTTCATGTTGATCATATCTGTGGAACCAAACACTAGACTTGTACAAACTGGACACCCACTCATCACACAATAAGATGAAACTGAGCCTCATCATGTTGATTTTATCCGTGGAACCAAACACTAGACATGTACAAACTGTGCACCCACTCAGCACACAATGGGATGACACTGACCCTCTTCATGTTGATTATACCTGTGAAACCAAACTCTAGACATGTACAAACTGTGCCCCAACTCACCTCACAATGGGATGACACTGAGCCTCATCATGTTGATCATATCTGTGGAACCAAACACTAGACATGTACAAACTGTGCACCAACTCACCACACAATGGGATGACACTGAGCCTCATCATGTTGATCATATCTGTGGAACCAAACACTAGACTTGTACACACTGTGCACCCACTCAGCACACAATGGGATGAATCCGAGCCTCATCATGTTGTTCATATCTGTGGAACCAAACACTAGACACTTACAAACTGTTCATCAACTCAGCACACAATGGGATGAAACTGAGCATCATCATGTTGATCATATCTGTGGAACCAAACACTAGACATGTACAAACTGTTCATCAACTCAGCACACAATGGGATGAAACTGAGCATCATCATGTTGATCATATCTGTGGAACCAAACACTAGACATGTATAAACTTTGCGCCCACTCAGCACACAATGGGATGACACTGAGCCTCATCATGTTGATTATATCTGTGAAACCTAACACTAGACATGTACAAACTGGGCACCCACTCAGCACACAATGGAATGAAACTGAGCCTTTTCATGTTGATTATCTGTCAAAACAAACACTAGACATGTACAAACTGTGCATCCACTCAGCACACAATGGGATGACACTGACCCTCATCATGTTGATTATATCTGTGAAACCAAACACTAGACATGTACAAACTGTGCACCCACTCAGCACACAATGGGATGACACTGAGCCTCATCATGTTGATTATGTCTGTGAAATTTAACACTAGACATGTACAAACTGATGAGGGTATATACATATATCGTATGGCTTTCATAGCCAGCCACCAACTTCAGAAAAATATAAAAGATACTCTGAAGTGCATAGCATCTGTGTCAATACATTTAAAACTAAACTAAAACAGACATTTATGATCTCTCTTTATAAAACTAAATTCAGGGCGCTCAGCCATTGCAGCCCAGCTTCACTTGCACGATGCAGAACAATGAACCCTTCGCTGAAAGCACTCAATGGGCACTCAGTGACTACTTGAGCCATCGTCTGGAACTCCGCTCCACAGCCAAATGATTCTTATCCTGTCATTCCCCATTTGTATTTCCAATAATTACATCTTCCCACTCTAGTGCGGAATCAATTGATAACAGTCCACTGCTTCCGAGGAAGATCCATACCACTTACTGCTAAGGTAGTGTCAGCAATTAAAAGGTGATTTTGACTTTGGAAAGGGTCCCAGGAGGAAGTCAAGTCTGCATGAATGGAAAAAATTGTCTCCGTCAAATGGGATGCTGTTTGCAGTGGTGGTTTTCGGGATTTCAATCGGTCCCATCACCTGGGTTAGGTAATCACGGATGGGTAGCTGTGGAGAAGATATGATCTTATTATATTCCCTAGTAAGTGCCTCAATTCGTCTTATTTTAATTGGAGCGATATTACACAGCACCGAGAGCCAGGATACAGGGGTGGCCATGAGAGTACCATAAATGGCTCTCATAGAGCTCTTTAGCTGGACGTCGATCTCTCTGAAATGCACACTGTTCAACCACACTGAGCACAGTACTCAGCAATTGAGTAAACCAGGGACAAAGCAGTGGTTCGTAGAAATTGTGCATTAACTCCCCATGTGGAATCAGCAACGTGATGGACAATGTTAGTCCTAGCTCTTACCTTGGGTTCACACTGATGAGAGTAAAAATGTTCATGGTAACACTATACAATAGAAGAAAAACAGCTACTCTAATAAGTGTAGGTAACAATTCTTTGTTTAGTGAATGTAATTTAACCTGTCGACCTGGCTTGATGGGGGAAAGAGTTCTAAAAAATCCTAAAAAATAAAGCAGTTTACCATTGACTCATTCATTTGCCAGTCCATCACAGTAAAGGGAGATGCAATTCGGTGAACTGATTTGGCTAAGGACTAAATCCACAGAGTATAAGACTAGATAATAGATAATCTTTGTAAATTGGCTAAGAGGAAAACAGGATAAATTCAGGATTGACTTAAAAAAGAAAGTTTGGTCAGCAGTTTTAGTATTGTAGGGTTATGCTTATAACATTTGAATGTTAAATTTGACTGAACTATAGACAATTTTGGTTGCAATTACTTCCAAAAGTAACTAGTTTACATAAAAAGAAGCTTTTCTACACCGATGCCGGTGGAATTTAATGAGAACTAGGGGTGTCAATCCCGGACCGAAATGACGATCCCGGGATTTCGGGATTCATAGATGGCGATCCCGGGATCAATCCTGGGATTCGTATATCATAGAAATATATATTATTCAGAAATTTAAAATCAAAATTGAAGACATTTTCACTTAATTCACAACAAATCACACAAAAAGTGCTCACAATCTTGAGTATCTAGACACTCTGGATTTGGAAAACACTAAGCTTATCCAGCATTTGCTGGTCAGTCGCTCAACTGACGTCTTTTGTTTGTAGGCCTAATATACGCCTCTAATTTGAATTCGGCAATATATATATATATTTTTTTTATTAGCTACCTCTATTGTTAGATAGCCCTATAATTTAACAATATTTACTCTAACTACTGTACAAATTAACAAATCCACATTACTATATCCAGTATGCTTTGTAACACTGCATTGATATATATTCATAATTCATATGGCATTCTCACCTAAACTACTAGGCCTACTCTCAACTATTCAACTAAGAAGTGACACAAATAGGCCTAATCTAAATAAAAATAGGAACTTTTTTATTTCCTATGAAACTATACAACAAAAGTCAAGACTTTTGAACCGAAATGTATTTATACAAATTCATGCATTTTGCAAACAACTAAAAATAATGGAGGTAATTTATCAGATCTGACCGTTTCTTCACAGGAGCCTGATAGCAACTGAAAATATTGTGACCCAGATTAAAATAAATCCATGAAAATATTGTCAACCGTGGGAAGAATGCTTATCAGATATACGAAGCTATAAGAAATCACTTGTAGCGATAGATTTACCGATGCATATGTGGCCGATGCTAGCAATATCAAACTTAAAGAATAGATTGGCATGTTGAGTTGAGTACTGTAAAAGTTTGTAAGACAATTATTTTCAAGTTTTATTCGACGTTAAACACAATAATACTTCAAAAACCATGTATAAAACAATTCCGCTAATCCCGGGATTGAAGATAAAGAATCCCGGGATTATTAGGTACCCAAATGTGCTCGGGATCCCGGAATCCCGGGATCCTGAATCCCGGGATTGACAACCCTAATGAGAACACACTCTTTGAGGAGAAGTGGTCCAAACACCTCAAAATGCAAATCAAACCCTTGATCATGGGGACCACAGCCCAAGATGCTATTGCAAGTCACCCAATTTATCTATTTCAAGTAGGCCTAAGACTTTTTTTAAGACTTACTTTGTCTTTGATCTTACTGATATTGAGAAAAAAATTCTCAATATCAGAAAATTGTAAGGTTTTTAGCGAAGGATGCCAGAAATAATCCAACAGAGTTCTCCTTGTCTCACAAGCCTGTACTTTTTAGTTTGCTATGCAGGTGAGCCAGCAACTTCTAGCAAGATGGAAAATAGTCCAATGGAAATTTTAACAGCTGCGTCCACCCTCATCCTCTCTGGCTCTGCAATGTTGTCATTTTTTGTTATGTTTACCATGTGTAATATGCTATAAACATGTGTTTCAGAATAAATTTTTCAACAATGTGTTAACTCTCATTGGACTATTTTCGTGACATCCTACTATAGTTAGTGTGACTTCCAAACCATTAGAGATCAAATAACTACAAATTATTTTGACTACCAATTTAACTACCAATTTATTTATTTTTAATCAATTAAAACTGACCAAAATTAACAACGTCAAATACTTTGACGCTCTTGTCGTTGGACACCGTGCACAATAGTGTTCCGTTATAGTTGGCAGCCATGTCGACAATAGCTCCGAGATGGGCTCTGAAGTGCTTCACAAATTCAATAAGCTCCTCCATCTTTTTCCAGAATTTGACATGTCCATCACAGCTACCCGTTATAATAAACTCAGTTCTGTAATATAAACAACATTATAAACAAACTAAAGTTATGAAATATCTCACTACTTATTAATACTTATTTTAAAATAGTGTACAGTGTAACCAATTCATTTTCAAGACAGCCTAAAACAGAAGTTAATAGACAAGAATTCATAAGTAGGCTAGATTGGGATAATGTATTACGACACGACACTCTTCAATGTATATCATGTACATATTGTGAATAAAGAATTTATGATTGATTGATTGATTGATAGAATAGCCTATTTTTTTCATAAAGCATTGTTTACAAACTTGTCAAATAGTAGTTTTCATCACTAGGACAGAAAGTGGCTTTTTTCTGTGCACAATTACGTTTTACAAGCGAGGCGAAATAGTGATTAAGCACAGAAAAAATCACTTTCCGTCCGAGTGATAAACAACATTTTTTATCATACTGGAAAAATATAAAATGAATAACTCATTTTAAAGTAAATTAATAAAAATTGCATTATCTGTTTACGTTTATTAGTTGACTTCCATCTTAATTTAAATATTCCTTATAAACAGCTGATATATACTTTTAATTTGAGAAATGTCAAAATCTTGCATTAAAATTGTAGTCTGCAAGTCGTTTTTTATTTACATTGGCCTTATTTGTTTTGGATTACTATGTTTTTTGTGTAAGAAAAAAACCACTTTTGAGGTTAGCGCCCGGAAAAAATTAACACATTTTTTTTGGGTGCACTTTTAAAAGGCCATATAGAAAAAGCCAACTTTGTGGACTAAATACAGGCCAGAAAACAGCTGTTCTACGTGCAGTATGATGAAAAGTAATTTTCTGAGCAATTCAATATAAATAAAATTGTTAAAGTAACTCTTGATGTAGTCCAAACATTCTTGGGTCCGACACACTACTCTGATAAAGCCTTGACAATGAATATCTCTTGTCAAAACAATTTATTTCTATTTATACAAAATGTTTTTGTACATTTTTTAAAATTTAAACTGTGTTTCTAAGTCAGTTTAAGAAACGTAAGTTTCTCTCAAAGTAGTTTGTTGTTTGTAACTTATTTTAAAAGTTATTAAATATAATTTTACCCTTTTCTGAGGTGTTATTCAGCATTTTTACTCCAGTATTCCATAATCTTCTATAATCTAGCAATCTACGTCCTGGTACTTTACCATTTATGTAGGATTATCAAGAGTCTACTGTAAATACAATTTCTCTGGTAAATATATGTTTTATTGTATCTGCTGCAAAAATTAGTTGTCATTTTTAAATCAGAAAATAGCTATTTGTGTATTAAGAGCGTAAAGTATGTCATTGTCACTCTCAAAATGATTGGCCGCACGAAGCGTCAGCTGAGTGCGGCCAATCATTTCGAGAGTGACAATGACTATTTGCACTCGTAACACACACAAGATTTTTCCTATCAACATAATTGCAACACATTAAATGTTTTATTGTATACAAAACGTCATTTAGATTGTTTCATTTGTTTCTGTTGGAACACACTATTAACAATCAAAAATAACTTCAAACTAAAAAAAAGCAATTACTAAACGACAACAATGACCAACATCTGCGGCAGGGTTTGTAATAAAAGCTGACTTTAAATTGCTGTTTGATTCAGCGTGCGGTAAAGAACATTGTCGCTCTAGAGAGGAAAAGAACCAGGAAACCGGAAATGAACTTTTTTGCCTAGGGTTTTCAGGTGTGGCAATGTGACTATTTCCATGAAGTGGTAGGAAAAGGTTAGTTACACTCTAGGCAAGCAGAGTGTTTGCATATCAAATCCAAAACATTAAAAAATACATACATGTATTCAAGCACGCATATATTTGTTTTTAGATTTTTAATGTTTCAATTAGGGTGTTTTTTAAGCAGATAAAATGAGACAGCGGTTACACCAAAAGAATGCTTTAATGTATTTAATTAGTGATGGAAATATGACTTAGAGATCCTTAAAAACAAATACTCAAAGAAATTTCTCTTACTTGGTAGCAACAACATGTGTCACAACATCTCTGTGCATGAAACTCTTCTCGTATGACTCAGAGTTCGGGAGATTATCAAGATAGAGTTTTTCATATTGGAGAACTGAAAAGATAAGATTTTACAAATTAAGTTTAAAATATTGACTGTAAAAATATTTGTTGTGTTGTTGCAAAAACTTACCTATCATTTCTATTGGCTGCAGCTTTTGGGGATAAGAAATTTCAGGCCCTTTCAATACAGACGGTAATACTGCCAGGATGTTATTTTTAACGTATTTGTATAGAGGGCTCCATTTGATTTCCATTGTTGGGTAAACTATAAGTTGATCAAAATTTTAAAAATACAACCTAATACTGCAGTATTACCGTCAATATAGAATGGGCTTTAGGGAAAAAAGAAAGGCTCATGTCGAGGTCGTCAGGTGTTGGTGAAACTGCTGCAGTAGCACACAGTCAGTTGATTGTCATTAGTAGCAAAAAAGATGGATCAATATAATATAAAGAACCAAATAAGTAGGTACATACATGGTAAGGATTTTTGTGTTGGACAGGATAGACAATAATCCTTACTACCTAGGCATTTAGCCCTATCCAAAAACTAGGTACATACATAGATATGGAAAAGTGAAAATGCAACCCCCAAAACACCGATAGCATCCTCACAACTTATTTTTTTGTAGGATTAAGCTGATTGGTTTAAGGAATGTAAAATAATTTTATACAAGATTGGTAGTGTTTTAATTTTATTTAACAAATATGTTCATTTTGACATTTGGGAGCCAGAAAAAAGTGCTTCCCATGGCTATTAGAAGAATTAACATTAGCATCTGCGCTTTACTCCAATCTATTAGTTTTCTGGGGTGAAACTAACATTTTTTAATATTGGACGTCTACTTTTTGGGTTCCATAGGATTATACCGGGTGTCCTAGACCACCCGTACATCCCCTTTGAATCTACATAATTAATTTTTTTACAAAAACAAATTGTGCCATTATTGTTCTATCCATTATTGCTCTAATGTGCAGTAGTGCTCTATCCATTGATGATATTTTTAATGTACAGGGTGTACCAGAAGTAACCTATCCAAACCGGAAGTCATTAATTTTGAATACAAAACCCCAACTTTTTAACGTCTTAAGAAACGTCTAATGAGTTGTATAAATGTAGGTAACCTAAAAAATTGTGTACTATTCATCTTTCACTAAAACCGACAAAATTAGACAACAACAAAAACAGAAATTTAGCCTTTATATAGTTTATGTGTGTGGCATGAAAAAGAAATATAAATTAAGGATTTACACTTTATCACTATAAAAGATTTTTCCCAAAGCATTATCAAAACTCAACTAAAAACAGCATTTTGTCATGTCAGTGTAATTTTTAATAACTCATCTATAAATAATAATAAATTTTATTGGTAGACAAAGTCTAAATAGATTAGTAAATTAGGATGAGGCTTGTTCACACTTCTCGTCATGCGGAGACCCACATGAGGTGCCTTCATCTTTCATAGACCCACGATGTGCATAAGTAAGGTGCAACATTAAAGATAAACTAACTAAAATTCCTTTGTAATAAAGTTTAATGTTTTTGATAAACTATAATTGTAAATGATATTGCTTGTAAATAATGTACAAAGAAATGTTAATGGTTTAACAACAAGTTCTTAAGAAGGTTGTGTTTATAGGTTACGTAACAGCTGGCAATCAAATTTAATAATATGTTTGTAACCATTACATTTTATTTTTGTTGAAACAGCTACAGGGAGCCCAGCGGTTTCAAAGCCACAAAAGTAGGAAAAGTAGGACATTTTTGCTCAAAAGTAGGACTAAAGTCGGACATTGAAAATTATACAAATACACTTTAAATATGACAAATCCATGAATTTGGGCCGCAATAGAATGGATTTTGGGCGCATACAAAATTTAAACAAAAACACGGACCATACAAACAACTAGGCCAAAATTATTCTGAAAACTTGTATACTGGACACGTAGGCGCCAAGGACGAGCTCCTTTCAATAAACTGCACAAACATAATAGCCACATCGCAGCAGAACTGCATAGTCAGCGAATTTCCAAAGAAATTTGATATATTTTATTTTTCTCATAAACACAATAACTGCCATGGGATGTTGTTAAAGCAAAAAATAATTATTTGGACGTATGAAGCCATATAGGCCTACTAAGTTTTATCATATCTGACCATAAATAAAGGAGTTTACCTATTCTCTATATGATTAACATGGGAAAAGAGTTTTTAGGATTGCTAAAAACTACCCCTTCCGGTAGGTCGAGATATCTGGTTTACGAACTCATTAAAATAAAGGTAGAATTACTCATCTCTACAAAATTTGATCTCGATCAGTCCATTTTTATGAGAGTTATCGTGTCTAGGGACACATAAGTAACATATATAAATATAAATTTTAATACTATTTTTTTGGTCGCCAAAACGAAAAAGTAACATGGTCCCGGGCTTAGTTTTTACTATGAGACTTCCGGTAATAGCTTCCTCCCTATAGGAAATTCGCAAAAATTTTTTAAATAAAAACTATATGATTTTAGGAAATGAACTGTGTTTCTATAAAAAAGGTTGGACTTGGTAAGACATGATATGGTAGGGGTTTATTTGTTTATTCACATGGTGGTATTAAAAATAATATAAAATCTTGCCCCCAATCAAAATTTTGAAATTTTACTCATGAGTAGAATGGGACATAGGTCTACATCTGTCAGGCTGACATGACACCATCAACGCAGTCTTTTGTCACGGCTAAAATTTAAAAAATCTTTTTCGATGAACTCAACTCAAGCCTTTGTCCAACCATTCACATTAATATCTGTGTTAACAAGGTATTTCTATCAAAATTAATTACTTATTAGGTTATAACAACAAAGCTAGGCCTATAAGCACCAAAAAGCTATAATAAAGTACTGTAACTTGCAGTTGGTAATTTTAAGTTGCTTCCAAAAGCTTCACAAGGGCTTTAAGTTGTACTGCTTATTTTGTCAGCAGATTGTAGCCCTCGTGACAAAAAAATTTATTGAACAAAACTAATTTTTTGCACAAATGAAAAATAACATATTCTTATAAGATAAGTTCAATTTAAATCATTGTATTTGTTTTTGGGGGTTTGCAATTTTATTGTATTGTTTGCAATATTGGTATATTGTATTGATATTGTGTTTGGTATTGTAGTTAAGAAATCAATTTTGATATTTTTTTGAATTTTGTGAAATTGAGCTAAAATGTTTTAAGTTTAATAATTTAAGAGTCTTTAAAAAAATACATCTTTATTAAAACACCGACATGTCTTGAAATAGACGATTGTATTATTATGCTCCATGACGAACTTGAGCTTAGTACTAAAATCTATTACAATAGGAATACAAAAATATTGCTTCACTAGCTCCCATTTTTACCTTTATTTAAAGTCGGATAATTGAAAGAGGGGTTTTAAATGAAAGATAGACTTTGGGTTATTTGATGCGCTTTTTGAATTTTTTATTTTTTTAAATCTAGCTACTGTTACCCTCTAGAAATAGTTTACAAAGAAAATAGGTTGTAACAGCTGATCGGCCATCCCCCAATAAGCCTGTGGTCCAGGACTATAGCATTGTACAGCTGACAACTAATCAAGATCAAAAAATATAAATATTAACAATTTACAGTTGGTTGCACGAGACATGAGACAGCCCGCCAAAATTCGTGCTACATAGGTTAGCTCTATCTCGTGCAACATGGCGTGGATTAATCATTATAATGATACACAGTAAAATCATTACTAGAATGTCTTCATTTCAAATTCAGGCCTCTGTCTCACGTATCGTGCAACCAACTGTAAAATATTCCAAGCACAAATACTAGGAATACGCTCCGATGTCCGTCCCGTACGAGAATTTTTACTCACTTTTTAAGTTATTAGGTGACGCTTTTTATGATTCTTTTCTTTTTTTTTGAGGGAGAGGTGAGAAAAATGCATTACGCACACAGGTGGCAAGCCTGTAGTGTGGGGCTCCCCTAAAAAACGGGTTTACCCACTAAAAAACCTCCTCTACTCTTTAGGATTCTAACCTGGAATTGTTTATCACATAATCATTACTCATAATCATATTCATTATGTCAGGCTAGGCCTAAATTTGGCTAACGCCGGTGGGGCTCACTCCTTATCCAGCCACTCGATCAAGGGATCTGGGCCACTTCACGGTCCAGATCGGGTTTCTTTTCCAGGAGGATGCCCCGGACGAACTGTGATAAACAATCCCAGTTGCCCTCATCCTCCAAGATCTTTTGGCAGGCCGAGTCCACGGAAAATGCACCAAAAATTTGTGTGGCCTTCAGGCGGGACCCTTCCCAATGGGGGCAGCGGAAGAATGTGTGTTCCGCATCGTTGGGAACGCCCGGGCAATAAATGCAGTCCGGTGAACCGGTCTTGCCCATCCGGTTCAGGTACGACCGAAAATAGCCGTGAATTGTCAAGAATTGGCCGCCGTTCCACCCATGGTTGGACGTGCTTGATAAGTCGCGCAGTCCATCGTCCTCGGGTGTCGTGCTCCCAGCTGTGTTGCCACTGCTGGAAGGTTCGGGAGCGCTCTTCTGTTCTTGCCGTGTCCTTGCCAATCTCGCCTTGTCTCTGATAAATTGCCTTCCTCTCTCCTGCCAAGAGCTTGACAGGGATTTAACTCCGGCGACCACCAGGACGGCAGGCTCGAACACTGTCCAGTAGGCGGAACACACCCCGAGCACTGCTCAACGTTGAACTCGGGCAAGTCGCAACCTGTACTACTCTTTATCGAGAGCGTCTGCCCACACCTCTGCTCCATAAAGAAGCACGAACTGAACCGCGGACATCAACAGACGTCTTCTGCTGGATCGTGGAACCCCGACATTGGCCATCAGCCTACTAAGGTAAGTGACTACCTTAGCGGCCTTGTCCGCCGTACGGAAGATCTGATTCCTCCAGCTTAACTTGGTGTCCACCATAATCCCGAAGTACTTAGCAGCACGAGTTGATTGGACCACCTTCCTTCCCACTCGGAACAGAACGACGGTGTTTATCCTCTTCTTCGTAAGGATCACAATCTCCGTCTTACGGAGAGCAAGCGAGAGACCGTGATCGGACATCCATGTGTTGACCACACGCATGACTCGGTTCAACTTTAGTTGGGCCAGCTCAACGTTGCGTGCGACAATGAGAGCTGCGACATCATCGGCGTACCCAACCAAAGTGGTTTCCTCAGGCATCTCCGACCTCAGGAGGCTGTCATAGGCAACGTTCCAGAGATCCTGGCCGAGTATTGAATCTTGCGCGGCACCAGAAGTGTCTTCCATCGTCCACGTTCTGTCCCTTGTGTCATAAATAAGGCTTTGAGAGCGGAGATAATCCTCGATGAGTCGCAACAGATATGCAGGAACGCGAAAGGTATTGCGAAGCGCATCCAACATATCGACCCACCTCGCCGAGTTAAAGGCATTCTTGACATAAGCGTAACAAGAAGCACTACTCAGCGAGGGAAACGGTTGTGGCTCTCGGCTCTCTTCACAGCTCTCCATGGACTTCGGTGATAGCGTCAATCGTTGACCGTCCCTTTCTGAAGCCATACTGACGGGGGCATGAGTCTCCGGCAGCTTCCACGGCAGAGGTCAGGCGGGAACGGATCAGCTTCTCGAACAGCTTCCCAGCCGTGTCCAACATGTAGAAAGGCCTGTGGGACGACGACAGCTCGGGATCACCTTTGCCCTTGCTGATCAGTCAAGTCTTGCGGTTTTCCATAGGGAGCCGGAAACACCCCTTCTACCAAACAGGCGTTGTACATTCTTAACAACAAGTCAGCATTAATTGAAAATACTTTCTTTAAAGCCTTGCTGGGAATCCCGTCCGGGTCAGGAGCCTTGTTGCTCTTTAGGGAGAGAACGGAGGTTTCCATCTCCTCGAATGTGAAGAGTGGAACGTCATCTAACTGTCCAAAGTCAACCGGCGTACATCCTAGGCCTAGCCTCCAAATAAATACATACAGAGAATGATTTTAGCTAAGACCTCAAAACAAGCAAGTAACTTAATAATAATTATGCTTACAAAATTAAAGGTAAATAGATTGTAGAGTGAAAAAAAAACAATACAATTTAAAAACCATGATTGCAAATTAGCCTAATAAAAATCAAGTAATGTAAGTATTGTAGAATTACGCTTATTTAACACTTAATGCATATTTTGTTACCTGAGAGCCTGAGACATAGGCTACAATGGCACAACACATTCTAATTAGTTGTTCAATTTAAATCTTTCTCCCAAATAGATACTAGTTGTATACCATAAATTAGTTAATCGCATAATTCCGTACGACAGCAATTCATTCCACATCAACATGCCTATCTTTTGGTATAATTTATAACTTCAACAAGTAAACATCAGTGTTGATCTATTTAATTTAACAAATAGGTCTGTCAAAATATCAATTAAATTTTATTTAAAAACGTAACATAACGGCGAGCAGATATAAACAAGAAACGGTTATGTTGTTTTCAGCATACACAGCGACAACTCAGCTGCGATGGGGGAATATAAACTGATCACAGCAACTACATTAGTCTAATCATGTAGCCTAAACAACTAAAGTTCTGCAAAAATTCCGGAAAATAAGCTTTTTTAATACTTGAAAATAATTGCTCGATTATAGTTTATTACCTAGTTTAAAATACTTAAAATCTAACCTGAGAATTTCATTGAAATCAAATTAGTAATAAATAAGCCTTTTGGAGGTCTAAAATTCGCCTAAGTGAAATTTAAACTCGATCGTATAGAATTTTATACTCTATGTTCCATAGAGTAAAAATTCAATAAACATTAGTTATAAATTGAATTGTGCATTTGTGAAAAATCCTGAAAAAATGCTATAATAGTCGGCGTTGCGGCCGATTAAAGAATTTAAAAGTCCCCTAAAATCCATCGTTAGGGCGGATTTCCCTTACTTTCCAGACTTTTTGCCCATTTCTCTGACTTTTACGGACTAGAATTTGTTTCCTTGACTTTTCATGACCATCCCTGACTTTCCAGAATGCCGACACCCTGAATATGTATCATGTTAAAAAAAATAGTTTTGGTTATTTTTATTTACTCACTTTTGCGTTTTTTAGGTGGTGCAGCTTCAGAAGGAGTCGGCCCTATCCATCCATCTGAATCACTTCCTTCAGTATCTTCATGTTCCCTTTTCGATGTGTCAGCCATTAAGTTATATTTCTGAAAAGTTGTCCTATTAGGTCTATTGAAATTTAAAATTAAACTTGGAGTATTTAAGCTTTCAAATAACTTAAGTTAAATAAGATGTGGGAGAATTTTTTTCTGAAATATTGGTTTAATTAAATGTAAGAACACATAAAGTCCCATTTTAAAATTTTTAACTTCAGATTTTTATTTAAATGGGGTAGAAAGAAGCATGGACATTTGTATTAAATATCTAGGCATAAACATCAGCAATGATTTGAGATGACAAGCCAAATGTCATTAACATATGCCAAGTATCTTTAACATATTTAGCAATAATATTTATAACCTAACTATATATTCGCCATATATACACCATAACATAACCTAACCGCTGCAGCGCGCTGTAATACTTGGGGACCATAACCCATAACCTAACAAAGGATCAGGCCCGCACACAAAATAACTATGTGAAAAAATTGTATGACAACATATAGCTACAAGTTATATGTTGTAGCTTAACATGTAGGAGAGCAGTATATTTGAGGACATGACTAAAGCATTCAATCTTATCTCACATGACCAGGGGCGAACCCAGGATTCAATTTTAGGGGGGGATATTTTTTGCAGAGGGGTAACACCAGGGGGCTTCCCCCAAGAACACGGCAAGTCCAGGGGCCTCCCGCAGAAAATTTTGGAAAATTTTGGAAAATTTTTTAAGCTAAATTAGTTTTAGTGAATTTTAGAAGTTAAATTATAACTTTATGCATACCCCTGCATTGTCAGAATTTCACAATAGAAACCATTAGAAAAAAATACATCAGTTTCACCATTCAGGTCTGCTGTGAGGGGGGGTATTACAAATAAAACAATGGATACGGTATTCAGACTGTGGATAACATGCCACCTCTTAAAAACTAAAATTGTTTTATAAAACCCATTATTTTGAAATGACTGGGTAAGCCCTTGACTTGGTGGGGTGGGGTATTTCCAGGGATTTTTTTCCCAGAATCTGGTAAAATGCTAACTTATACCTCATCAACAGAAATTAACCCCAAGAGTTTCCCTACAAAATTCCCTCTGGGGTGGGAAGGGATGAAAAAAGTGGGAAAATCATAAAAGTAGGGGTGGGTAAGAGTGTGATATGTACCCGTAGTTAAAATATTAAATAATTATTCTTATTCATATGTCCTAAACGGCTAATTACGGGTTTTCCCTCTTCCATTATGCAGCTGTTTGCAAATTTCACCCCTACTTTGCCCCCTCCCTCTTTTTAACGTTTTATGTTAATGCAATATATATAGGCTATTTTTTGAAATTTTTTGGATATCTGGAATTTATTTACCTATCACAAAAAATAAAAATTTGGGATTTTCCTCTTTTTTTTAGGTAGGTACGGTAAGCTTAACCCTTTCTACCCCAAGAGGAAATTTTGCAGCGAAAATTTGGGGGTTAATTTTTGTTAATGAGGGATAGTATTACCTGATCCTGGGAAAAATCCCCAAAAAAATCCTCGGGAATAGAATACCCCACCCCACTAAGTCAAGGACCTACCGATGACAGCTTTTTCAACGGAAAAAGATGGAAAAACAGAAAACCAAAGAAAAAACTTTTTACCTCAAAATGAGTCAAGTGGGTAGACATAGGCCTATTCAAATTATTGGGGAAATCAAGCTTAACACAAATAGGCCTATCCAAGAATAGCCTACAACCTATACAACCAATTGTGGCCATAAATAGGCTAACGAAGTTAAGGCCAGAAAAGCAGAAAAATGTCCAAACAAAGTCCAAAATTATCCAACTTACTTAAGCTAGAATTTTTTTATAAATAAATATTAGGCCTTGGAAGGCTAGGAAATGATTGCTTAACCTCACAAACAGGCACAGATCCAAATTCGAAAGAGGGCACATCTAGGCCAAAAATTTATTTAATGGGCAATGTTTTATAGCTATAACACATAGTATTAAGAATAATCTTGAAATGTACAGAATATTCCTTACCTGTTGACAAAATTCTGCTTAAAACCACGTTAGTAGACGTATGTAAACAAACAGAGTTACGACAGTCTAGGTTATTGACTGGCGTCTATTTCCCCCCGTTATCATTTTGTGGGAGAGCAAATTTGGACGAGGAGTTGGGGAAGCACCGACAGTGTTACCAACGTCACAAATACGCACGGCCGAAACCTCACGAACAATGCTGATTGCTGAAAACCGTGTATTTGAGCACGGCCATCTCTAGTACAAGGCTTTGACTAATGACTACAGTCTTATTCTTCACTTCAGTCACGGCCATCTCTAGTACAAGGCCATGTCCTTCGAACTGGCAACGCCGCAACGGTGTCTACCCGTAGTAACATTCTTTTCACTCGCGCTATTGTTGTCAATTAGTGATGGCAAAATTTCTTGAAAAATCGATTTTTCGATATACCGATGTATCGAAAGAGTAAAATCGATTTCGATAAAAAATCGTGAACAAAAAGTCGATGTCAAAAAATCGATGTATTGAGTGGTAAAAATCGATTTTTCCGAAAAATCGATTTTATTTTGCCATCAATATAATGGCAAAATTTCTTGAAAAATCGATTTTTCGATATATCGATGTATCGAAAGAGTAAAATCGATTTCGATAAAAAATCGTGAACAAAAAATCGATGTCAAAAAATCGATGTATCGAATGGTAAAAATCGATTTTTCCGAAAAATCGATTTTATTTTGCCATCACTATTGTCAATGGAACATACACGTACTTATTTCCCGTTACTGCACTTTAGTATGAAATATTTGTAAATATCCTTAGTTGGTGGGTCAGTTATGACGTAAACAATATAGCATGTTTTAATTGAATGACAATTTGCAATAGAAATATAATGTTTGTTCAACTAACACTGCTTATATTCGACTTTCCATTTTTTAAAAAAGCTTATTGAACCATTATTTGTTTGGAATAAATTTAGTTGTAATACTACATAAATATGCTTATTTACAAATTATGTAGTTGTTTAACAACATTTTCGACATCATGGACACAATTTCAGAAACTATTACGGTTGTTAAAGGTTGCTATATGTTGTTACGAAACGTCTGTTATTTATTCTTTGATCTAAAGTATGCTTCGTAATTGATATAGGCCTAAATCGTTCGTTCATTATTATATTTTGAATGGAAAACAATCAAAATTTATTCTGTAAGTTGATAAAATGTGAATAAATTTAGATTTAAATTTAAAAGAATCTTATAAAAAGTTTTAGTTTAAAATATTACATTTTATAGTTAATCTAGTTAAATTGGATGTTTTGAATTTGTATTCACTCATGTACTGAGAATTAATTTTCATGATGATTATAAAAATAATAATGTTTAGGTTATTTCAATATGTAAATAAAGATTATGACCATTTCGGCTATGGATTGCTATCAATCAAACACGCTAAATTGTTTAATGCTTTCTTTTTACGTTATTTTCTGGTTAGTAAAATAATCTAAATTACAAAATTTATTCCTTATGTATTAAATTTGGAATTTTGTATGAAAAGAGTTTTATGTAACACACATAACACCGAGTAATCATACATCGTGACTTTATCATACATGACTTTATGTACTAGAGATGGCCGTGCTTCAGTCGATTTAAGATCGGAAGAGTGTAGTTACACGTAACTATTTTGAGCCGGCTTTTATAAGCAACCAAACAAAAAAGAAAGAAAGAGAAGAAAGAAAAACAGGGATAGTGCTGGTTTCACCACATCCCAGTTGGTCATTCGGTAGTCGTTGTAGAGTATCGAATTGAATGTGTAGAGTATCGAACTGAATGTCAGCGTATCGACATCGTTTCGGCTACGTCGTTGTCTGCTCACTTCTCAGACCAGACCAGACCACTTTCACTTGTGATTTTCTGTTTGCTCTCTTTAACCAGAATAAATAATCATATCAGAATTTAACAGAATAATTACATTACATCTGACATGTCTGAAACGTGATTTAAAAAGACGTTAAAATACGCAATTGTATAAATTGTGCTGCTAAAGACTTTAGTATGTAATTACGTTGAGTTGTTGGGTTTTCTACACAACTTTTGTCTTACTTGGGATAGGCCTAAATTTGTTATAACTTAGTCGTTTACTGTTAGAGTTGCTAGAAGCAATTAATAGCTCAATTATTTCGCTCATCATTTTAATATATTCCAATAAGGTATGAAGTAACTTAGCCTCACTTTTTAAAGAACTGTCCATTTTGGGAATTGTTCAGATTTATTCTTACTCTGTAAAAATGGTTAACTTATATCCTTTGGTGATCAAATAAATAAAGTAAAATAAAGAAACACAAATTTTGGAAAACTTAGGCAGACCTAAGTATTTAGGGCCTTTGCCTATCTTGCTGAACAACCTAGTATTAGTGACGCAGAGGCTTTGGTTTTGCCTGATAATAGGCTAGTATCACCATTGTATCACATTTAGGCCTAACTATAGCCACTTATCCGTTAGCACTATTCGTTTCATTGGGTAAACACAATCTAGACGCTTTGTCCTTACAACAGTAAGGTTCTAAGTGACGATCACAAATATCCTCCATTTTGCAGCATTGAAATTGGATTTTTGTGTTCGAGTCCGAGTTCAAATTCATATTCGATATGAATGATACTTCGATACTCTGTAGTTTCGGTTGGCTACTACCGAATGACTAACTGGGATGTGGTGAAACCAGCACTATCCAAAAAACAGCCACCACGTCCAAACATCAAAATTAAAATTAAAATCAAATCATAACATAACATAACCTAACAAACATCAAGCGATCTTACTGTCAAATTAGACAAGCTGTCAACAGCCTTATAGTGAACTATAATCCTAAGTTAAAAGCCTAATCAAGCCAAAAGAATGCAGTCGTTTTAAAGATGAAAACTTAATATTTTCGTTTGTACCTTTGGTATTCCTAACTAGGCCTATGTATTCATTAAACATTTGTCACAAAAACCGAAGTTGGAATATGTTTGTTAGATTAAAATTGGTACGCCAGTATAATGTTTCTTTAAAACATTATTCCTCTCACAGTAGTTCTACTATATTCGCCCTTTCATCAGGTAAGCCAATACCTCCTAGAATAATAAAGAGAAGGCCAAACGACTGAAATTCGTTACGTCATATAAGTAGGCTGATGTGTTATGTTATGACGTAAGAAAACAGATGAGCTACTGTCAGTCAATGGGGTTTCATCTGTCATGACTAACTTATTTGTTTACAAACTACGAAAAATCAAAACAAGATTAGATGTTTTACCGTTTTTAGGGGACAACCAGCACCCTCTAAAGCATGAGTTGGAACTAATGATTTAACACATCAGCCTACTTATATGACGTGATGATCTTCAGTTGTCTGGCCTTCTCTTATTACTCTAGGAGGTGTTGGGTAAGCTTAGGAGAGTAAGACGAAGTTGATAGTTTGTTCAGTATAATACACTGAACAAACTGAAAAATTTAAATACGTTAGTAGCCTGTAGCTAAGTAACATACAATATTAGTAAGTTATATTATACTAAAGTAGTAGAAAATCAGGCTTTGCTAAAAGTGAATTATGAAATAATAGGGATCGAAAGAATGAGAGGCCTAACTTATATTTTAGCGAATTTCCCATAGGGAATAAGCTATTACCGTAGGTCTCATGGTAAGACTTAAGCCCCGGACCATGTTACTTTTTTGTTTTTAGGTGCCCAGAGACCAAAAATAATAGTCATTAAAATTTTTACATATATATATATATATATATATATATCTTAATTAAAGTAAACACCAATCGGCTATTATAATACACTCAACATAATCAATCAGAAAAAACCTTTTCCAGCTATAAAAGTTTATATTTCGATTAAATACATCGTCTTCAAAACTTAGCTGGAATTAAATGGTTAAGAACAAACAAAACAAATAGTTTTGTTTGTTCTTAACCATTTAATTCCAGCTAAGTTTTGAAAACGATGTATTTAATCGAAATATAAACTTTTATAGCTGGAAAAGGTTTTTTCTGATTGATTATGTTGAGTGTATTATATAAGAATAAGAATAAGAATATGTTTATTTCAAAAACGTACATAAAGATGGCCTCGCCAAGTTAAAGAAAACTTGTCGGCTAGGTCCATAAATTTATCTAAATACAACATTTTTTACTTTTTTTCAAATTATTTTCAATTGCATTGAAAGCAAACAATCATTGTAATTTTCAATATAAACAACTACGGCGGTTTAGGGCAGGCACCTATTTTAACATTCATTTTTAATTGCAGCTACAAACTATAAATAGGCCTACCAACAATTAAATATTTAACAAAACAAAGCATATATATATATATATATATATATATATATATATATATGTATATATATATATATATATATATATGTATATATATATATATATATATGTATATATATATGTATATATTTATATATATATGTATGTGTCCCTAGGCACGATAACTCTCGTAAAAACGGTCCGATTGACACCAAATTTGGTAGAGATGTGTAATCCAACGTTTATTCGTATGAGTTCGTAAACCAGACATATCGACCTACCGGAAGGGGTAGTTTTGGGGGGTTTTGTACCCCAAAAATGGGTTTTTTGCATTTTTCATATGTAAATTTTAAAAATTTTAAATTTTTATTTTAACCATTGGATTTAGCTCAAAAAACACACAATTTAGAAATTTGAAGCTTTGCTCTATCTCCATTGGTTACCGAGATATTAAAAAGTCTAAAGACAGTACATTGTATTTTGGTTCTCCAATGTTAATCTTATGGAGAATTTTGATGTGTTAATATTTTACTCATTAACCAATATTTTTCGATGAAACTTGGAATTCAGCTTCATTTGGTTGAGATTCATCCATTTATGGTAAAAAATCTTGGTTTTTGTGCTTATCATGGCAGCAAACCTGCATACTCTTTTCCCATGTTAATCATATGGAGAATAGGCAAACTTCTTTAGCAATGGACAGATATTGATGAAACTTAGTAAATGGCTTCATATGGTCAAAATAATTTTTTTTTTTTTATGATAAAAACCTAATTTTAATGTTCCCCATGGCAGCATACCTGCATACTCTCCCTATATTTATCATAAGGAGAATAGACATTTATTTCCCTATTTATTAGCATGTGATTTTATTTGGTTTACAGTTTTATGTGGTAAAAATTAATATTACTAATTTGGAAATTCGCTGAGTACGCAGGTCTGCTGCGACGGGGGGTATTATTTCTGTTGACCTCATCTCAAGCCATCTGTTTCAATCTATTATTGAATTTTTTACCTACTATGGAACATAGAGTATAAAATTCTTTTAGACCGACTTTAAATTTCTCTTAGGCAAATTCTCTAGCCAAAAGGCTTTTTTATTCCTAATTTGATTTCAATGAAATTCTCAGGTTAGATTTTAAGTATTTTAAACTAGGTAATAAACTATAATCGAGCAATTATTTTCAAGTATTAAAAAAGCTTATTTTCCGGATTTTTTGACAGAACTTTAGTTGTTTAGGCTACATGGTTTGACTAATGTAGTTGCTATGATCAGTTTATTTTCCCCCATCGCAGCTGAGTTGTCGATGTATGCTGAAAACAACATAACATAACCTTTTCTTGTTTATATTTGCTCGCCGTTATGTTACGTTTTTAAATAAAATTTAATTGATATTTTGACAGACATATTTGTTAAATTAAATAGATCAACACTGATGTTTACTTATTGAAGTTATAAATTATAGTCTACCAAAAGATAGGCATGTTGATGTGGAATGAATTGGTGTCGTACGGAATTATGCGATTAACTAATTTATGGGATACAACTAATATCTATTTGGGAGAAAGATTTAAATTGAACAACTAATTAGAATGTGTTGTGCCATTGTAGCCTATGTCTCAGGTAACAAAATATGCATTAAGTGTTAAGTAAGCGTAATTCTACAATACTTACATTACTTGATTTTTATTAATTTGCAATCATGGATTTTAAATTGCATTGTTTTTTCGCTCTACAATCTATTTTTCTTTAATTTATAAGCATAATTATTATTAAGTTACTTGCTTATTTTGAGGTCTTAGCTAAAATCATAGTTTGTATGTATTTATTTGTAGGCTAGGCCTAGGATGTACGCCGGTTGACTTCGGACGGTTAGATGACGTTCCACTCTTCACATTCGAGGAGATGGAAACCTTCGTTCTCTCCCTAAAGAGCAACAAGGCTCCTGACCCGGACGGATTCCCAGCGAGGCTTTAAAGAAAGTATTTTCAATTAATGCTGACTTGTTGAGAATATGTACAACGCCTGTTTGGTAGAAGGGGTGTTTCCGGCTCCCTGGAAAACCACCAGACTTGTACTCATCAGCAAGGGCAAAGGTGATCCCGAGCTGCCGTCGTCCCACAGGCCTTTTTGCATGTTGGACACGGCTGGGAAGCTGTCCAAGAAGCTGATCCGTTCCCGCCTGACGTCTGCCGTGGAAGCTGCCTGGTACTTATGCCTCCGTCAGTACGGCTTCAGAAAGGGACGGTCAACGATTGACGCTATCACCGAAGTCCAGAGAGCTGTGAAGAGAGCCGAGAGCCACAACCATTTCTCTCGCTGAGTAGTGCTTCTTGTTACGCTTATGTCAAGAATGCCTTTAACTCGGCGAGGTGGGTCGATATGCTGGATGCGCTTCGCAACACCTTTCGCGTTCCTGCATATCTGTTGCGACTCATCTTGTTGCGGATTATTTCCGCTCCCGAAGCCTGATTTACGACACAAGGGACGGAACGTGGACGATGGAAGTCACTTCTGGTGCCGCGCAAGATTCAATACTCGGCCAGGATCTCTGGAACGTTGCCTATGACAGCCTCCTGAGGTCGGAGATGCCTGAGGAAACCACTTTGGTTGGGTACGCCGATGATGTCGCAGCTCTCATTGTTGCACGCAACGTTGAGATGACCCAACTAAAGTTGAACCGAGTCATGCGTGTGGTCAACACATGGATGTCCGATCACGGTATCTCGCTTGCTCTCCGTAAGACGGAGATTGTGATCCTTACGAAGAAGAGGATGGTCACCGTCGTTCCGTTCCAAGTGGGAAGGGAGGTGGTCCAATCAACTCGTGCTGCTAAGTACTTCGGGATTATGGTGGACACCAAGTTAAGCTGGAGGGATCAGATATTCCGTACGGCGGACAAGGCCGCTAAGGTAGTCACGTACCTTAGTAGGCTGATGGCCAATGTCGGGGTTCCACGATTCGACAGAAGACGTCTGTTGATGTCCGCGGTTCAGTCCGTGCTTTTTTATGGAGCAGAGGTGTAGGCAGACGCTCTCGATAAAGAGTAGTACAGGTTGCGACTCGCCCGGGTTCAACGTCGAGCGGCGCTCGGGATGTGTTCTGCCTACCGGACAGTGTCCGAGCCTGCCGTCCTGGTGGTCGCCGGAGTTATCCCTGTCAAGCTCTTGGCAGGAGAGAGGAAGGCAATTTATCAGAGACAAGGCTAGATTAAAAGAACACGGCAAGAACAGAAGAGCGCTCCAGAACCTTCCAGCAGTGGGAACACAGCTGGGAGCACGACACCCGAGGACGATGGACTGCGCGACTTATCAAGCACGTCCAACCATGGGTGGAACGGCGGCCAATTCTTGACAATTCACGGCTATCTCGGTCGTACCTGAACCGGATGGGCAAGACCGGTTCACCAGACTGCATTTATTGCTCGGGCGTTCCCGACGATGCGGAACACACATTCTTCCGCTGCCCCCGTTGGGAAGGGCCCCGCCTGAAGGCCACACAAATTTTTTGGTGCATTTTTGGTGGATTTCGGTCTGCCAAAAGATCTTGGAGGATGAGGGCAACTGGGATTGTTTATCACAGTTCGTCCGGGGCATCCTCCTGGAAAAGAAACCGATCTGGACGGCGAAGTGGCCCAGATCCCTTGATCGAGTGGCTGGATAAGGAGTGAGCCCCACGGGCATAAGCCAAATTTAGGCCTAGCCTGACGTAATGTAATAAACAACTCCAGGTTAGAATCCTAAAGAGTAGAGGCGAGGTTTTTTAGTGGGTAAACCCGTTTTTAGGGGAGCCCCACACTACAGGCTTGCCACCTGTGTGCGTAATGAATTTTTCTCACCTCTCCCTCAAAAACAAAGCGTCACCTAATAACTCAAAAAGTGAGTAAAAAATTCTTGTACGGGACGGACATCGGAGCGTATTCCTAGTATGAACCATGCAATATGAGTGAAATTACACAATTTCAACAACGAATAAATACAGGGTGTTTAGAAAAGTGAAGGTCACTGGTTTGAATCTCAGTAATTTCAAATACAAACATAAGTTATGGCATGTTTAAATTAAACGACTGATATTTGTCAGTAACAAAGCTACACCTCATCTGATCCATCACAATCATCACACTCACCCTTCAGTCATACTCATCTTAAAATATGCACCACAGAGTACAATTCTTTTATCCCAGGAATTCGCGTGCAGCCCCTAAGCGTGATGGATAGGTATTTTATTTGCCGGTAGAATTTCAACCGCCCATCCCCTCACAACTCTTCACCACCTTTTGATCCAGAGAAGAAGTCCAGGATCGGAAATGGTTCATCAGTGATTTATTAATAATAGGGGTAGTAGCTATTTATTTAAGGGATCAGTGTTGGTTTTGATAGGCAGAGGAAACTTCTAATGGTTGACTGTTTTTAGTTTTTAAAATGACTTTTAAAATATTAACATTGTTCCAAAAAGGGATCCACATGATTAATTTCAAGTACTAGTCTAGTTTATTATAATATTTTTACTACAGGTATGCCAAGTTTCTCATTGAAAATTAATAATTCAAGCAATTAAACTTAACTATTATATTCTTCAACTCAATATCACCCCCGTTTACGGTAAATGCAGAACATTATTTTTAATGTGTAATATTATAGACTATAAAATAAGTTGTGCAGCATGGTTGAATAACTATGTAAATAATAATGAACTGTGCATTTATGCATTATAATGCTTTCTATTGATGGCTCTTCAATGAAATTTTTTAACTTTACTCAGTAAAGATATGTAAAGCTGTCATTATTGATTAAATTTTAACATTTGTGGTATAGACTACATTAACTGTTTGTGTAAAAAATCTGTATTGATTAATCACGTGATAAGTCACATTTTGATACATTATTTGCCTTGTCCCACTATTAAAATGATTTACCAAAGAATTTCTGTTTCAATGATTGACCTAAAATCAAAGAATGATAATTAACAATTATTTTCTTTTGCATTCTTATTGAGTTAAATTTGTAACACTCCTTAATAGACCTATAGAAAATGCTATATATTGACCAATATATTGAAATAAACAATAAGCTTTGTAATATAATATTGACGGTGCCATCAATCTGTCATGACAGTACCCGACAACTTGGAACCTCGAATAAGACACGGTGCCAATCTGTCGGGGTGACAACCTGACGCCGGCCGCATTGGATCGCAGTCTGTCGTGACAGTACCCGACAGATTGGAACCTCGAGAAATGATCGGATCCAATCTGTCATAGTGAAAACCTGACGGGGAGTGATATTTCAGGGGTTCGGATCCAATCTGATGCCAGGTGCTAAACCAACGTGGTGCCAATCTGTCGTGGTAACAACCTGCAACGACCCTAGAGAACGCAGCCATTGTTGTAACTTATAGTGAATAGGAAAATTTACTTAAAAAAGAAAATAATGGGCCTAAACAAATGAAAAATATAACAAATAGAAATAATCAAATTAGCAGATATGGCTGAGGAGATTTAGAGATAAAACACCTCAAATTACAAGCGGTATAAAACGTTATATTTAGCCTATACAATAATTGGGATGAAATAAGTTAGGATATTCTGCTTGACCATCGGAATTTGGATTTTGTGTAGTGGGGCAAAATACCCAGCCTTATAATGACAAAATTAGCTATGGAGGTATTTAGCTACTAGCTATATAGCTCGCGCCCACAGTTGCCTGTACATTTTATGTTGCCCCCTCTTCTTAGTGCCACTAACACCATGCAGAATCTGATATAAAATTATTTATTGCTTAAAGAGCTCATTGGCTTTTTCAAGTTTTATTCAGTGTATAAATCTGAGTGAAATCAAATATAGTAGACCCTCTCTTTCAACCGGCCCTGGATCAACCGGCACCTGGATTAATGGCCTCTGCCCAGGGACAAAAGAGAGATCAGTTTAACCATCCTGAATTATAAAATGGGCCCTTTTAACTGGCCTTTTCTTGGGACCGAGAGACTTCCATTCCTATCCTTATCGCTTTGATGACATAAAAACGTGTCCGTTTGGGTTTATTTCTAGATCGCATGGGAAACACAAAATTTAGCCTATATTGTCGAATATTCACAAATGTCACTTTTATTCTACCTTATGTCGAGTGTAGACATACAGTACGGGAGTGTTTTATTTATTCATACGAGGTGGCCCGTGCGCAAATTGCGCATTTTATGATTCTGTATGAGTGAAACTCACCTAGAGTAAGTGAATGTTGAATATGAAGTGGCAGAGGTCTATTTTTGTTTACTACCTGGCTTTTAAATTCACCTGAAGGTAATCAGCTGTTAAATTAAAATTCACATTAAAGAGCTTGCAATAAAAGTTGGTCAACATTTTAAAGCGCCCTCTAGAAATAAATAAAAGGCTAGGGGGGCGAAGCCCGAAACAATATGACCTTTTTAATTACGATTCGTCACTGCGTTATATCCTAAGCTTTAAAATGACACCTCAATCTTAAAAATCGGTTCAGTAGGTCGAGAGAAAAAGGGACGTAACAGACGAAACCCTTATAGAAATAAGAAGATAGAAGGTATCAACAACATGTTTTTTATTTCATTGTATTTTACATTTTTACATAATTTCTCGTTTTAACCGGCCTAGTCCCGGTCCTGAGACGGCTGGTTAAGAGAGTGGACCGCTCTTGATATTTTAGCATAATTAAAACTAGTCTCTAATTTCTGCCGCCTCTGAAAATTTGCTGCCCTGGGCCTGGGCCCATGCCTAAATCCGTCCCTGCTAACAACTTATATGTTTTATGAGCAACAGGTGCAGGGAGTTTTGATTTGGGGTATTACAGTACACTCTCGTTCATCGGAACTAATGTGGCGGACGGCCGGTTCGGATGTCAAAAAATTCCGATGAAGCGGAGTCCGTCGTAAGTCATCATTTCCGCCCGTACGGTGAACTATCGTGATTGTATTCACTGTTGTTTTTAAGATAACACAAGAGGTCTCATGAAAATAAGGCACTCAAACTTTAAACATGGTAACAATGAACAGATAGGAATAAAAACAACGCAGGAAATAAAGATCCAAAATCTTTATTCTCATATTAAACTCATATTCCAGCAGTCAACTGACTTCCACGTACAGGTGCTGTCGCGACGCGAGACAGACTGAAGGACAGTTTGCCAAGCGGTCGAACCGGATGTTCACTTCCTGCCCCTTCCTCTTTCTATTTTGTGCGAATACTCCACGGCCTCGTAAATCACATCGATGGGTACAGATTATGGAAAACGCCTGATGACGTCTGATGCCAAATGTGATACTTCACTGTTGTGCCGATAGAACGAATGGAAATTGAAGGCGCTAAAACGGAAAAAGTATTTATTTCGTAAGAAAAAAAAATTAATAATATCCAGATTTTCAGTTCCGATGAAGCGGAGTTCCGATGTCGCCGAGTCCGATGAACGAGAGTGTACTGTATTACTATTAGTTATTTATGAATTGTCTTTTAATTTTGACCGTTGAATTAAACCCAGGCCTAACTGTTGATACAAATCCTTTATTGCGTAAACACAACATTTTGTCGTTGGGCAATGTTTCAAATACAATAATTTTTCTGAATTTTTTAAGCTTTCTTATACTACGGCAGTTAACAATTTCAGGCTGTATAGCTTTTTTTACATTATTAATTTTCTTATGTTCAATAAAAAATACAAAAAATATGAAAAATGCATTTTCACAATTTTTATGGATTATTTTTCATAATTTAGATATTCATTTACTGAGTAAAAGCATTCCCTTTGAAGAAAAATTCCAATTTCTTTTTTGATCTTTCTTTCATCATTTATACTTTTAATTTTGTTGGGTAAATAATTAAAAAGTTTTATACTCATGTAAAATGGGGAATTTTGAAATAGGCTTGAATGATGAGCTGGATAATGGAAATTTATATATTTATGTCTTGTATTAAATTTATGATCATTATTTAAATCTTTAATATCAATGTTACTATGAAAGATATTCATGATACTTTTGAAAATGAATAAAGAGGGTAATGGCAATATATTTAATTGTTGGAATAACGGTTTACAATGGGTTCTAGGGTGTTTTTTACACATTACTCTAATCATTCTCTTTTGTAATTTAAATATTTGTTTACTATCAACTGAATTCCCCCACAATTCAATTCCATAGGTTATTCTTGAATGAAAATAGGCAAAATAGATCATTTTTAGGGTTTTTAGGTCGGTTATATTGGACAAGAAATTATGGCGTAAAATGCTTTGTGTAATTTTTTTAGGAGTAATGAAATATGAGATTTCCATTTCAAATTGTTGTCTAATTGTAAGCCTAAAAATTTTGTATTTTCTACTGTTTTTATTGACTGGAAATTAGTTAATGCAATTTGTTTTGTGTTATGATTTATAAATTGCAAAAATTGTGTTTTATTTTGGTTTAACTTAAGACCGTTTATTGTAAACCATTCTTCTAATTTATTTAAATTATAGTCAATCATGATTTGTAAGTTGCTAATGTCAGAGTCTGAGCATAATAAAGAGGTATCATCTGCATATAAAATCACTTCACAATTTTTAGTGACTACTGGTAAATCATTAATATAAATTAAAAATAAAAGTGGACCTAAAATTGAGCCTTGAGGAACCCCATTTTTAATAGTGCTTTGAATGTTAAAGAAATTTTGGTCATTTATTGAAACACTTTGCCTTCTATTTATGAGGTAAGACTTAAGTAATGACAGCGCTTTTTTCTTTACCCCATAAAACTCTAATTTTTTTAATAATAGTTGATGATTTTCACAGTCAAAAGCTTTCGATAAATCACAGAATACTCCAGCGGCATTCTGGGATTTATCAAGAAATTTTGACACTTTGTTAACAAAACTTGATATTGCCATAGTTGTAGTTTTGTCTTTTCTAAATCCAAATTGATTTGATATTAAAAGATTATTTGATTCAAAATGGTTTATTAATTGATTATAAATTGCTATTTCAAATATTTTTGAAAAAGTTGGCAGTAGAGATACTGGTCTATAATTCTGAATTAATTTAGGATTTTCACTTTTATAAATAGGTACTGTACGAGCAATTTTAAGTAACTGTGGGAATTCAGCTGTTTCAAACATAAGGTTTATTAAGTTAGTTAATGGGGATAGTATATGTTCATAACATGTTTTAACTAAGGCTGGAGGAATTTGATCCCAACCAGTTGACCATTTCATTTTAAGACTTTTTATAATTTGTTTTGTTTCACTTTCTAATACGGGTTCAAAATTTAGTAATAAACTACTTTTTAAATTAGACGTTTCCATTATTTGAATAGCTTCTTGTATATTAGGGATTAAGTTGAGATTTGTGCATATGTTAATAAAATAATCATTGAAAATTGATGAGATTTTGTTTGGATTATTGTATAAAATACCATCTAATTCAATTTCATGAATTTTTTTATTATCATTGTTATTTCTGGTTTCTTTTTTTATTATATTCCACGTAGTTTTTATTTTGTTTGAAGATTTTTGAATTTTACTATTGTTATTTAATATTTTTGCTGATCTTACACATTTTTTAAATATTTGTTTGTATTTACGGACATATTTCAAAAAACCTTCATCATTTGAAGTCTTAGCTATTTTGTGGAGTTGTTGTTTTTTTATTGATGATATTTTTAATCCTTTGGTCATCCATTCTTTTGAAGAACCATTTCTTGGTTTTTCATATTTTTTTTCAAAGGGAATGTTTCATTTAATATACCTACAAAAATATTTGAAAAAAGTTCATATTTTTTGTTTACATCAAAATTATGAGATATATATAACGAATTCCAACATGTTTTATCAATTTTTTCAATAAAATTTTGAATATTTTTGTCATTGAATAAACGTTTTTCTACACATTTATTATTTTTGTTAGCTCTTTGATGGTCGATTTCAAAGTGAACTATTTGGCCTAAGTGATCTGATAAACTAGTTTCTAATATATGGTAAAAGTTATAACTTCATTAATATTTGTAATTACATTGTCTATACATGATTTAGAATTCTTAGTTATTCTTGTTGGAGAAGAAATACAAAATTTCATATTAAATAATTGAATAATACCTAAAAATTGGGACACATAGGATTTATCATCATTAATATCAATATTAAAGTCACCACATAATATTAATTTTGTCAAATAGTTCCTCCTAAAAATGTGATTTAAAACACTATACAAATTATCAAAAAATGCTTCTAAATATTGTTTGGTTTTGTTTGGGACTCTATATACACATAGAATGGTAATCTTAAATTTTCCAACAATATCAACACCACAACATTCAAAATTTTGAGATTTAGAAAAGTTATTAATGTCTAATCTTTGTTTGAAAGAGATGTGCTCCCCAATTAGTATAGCTGCCCCTCCTCTCTGGATTTCTGGTCTAAAATAATTTGACACATTCTTATAATTTAAAATTGATTTTAAAATAAAATCGTTTTCTGGTTTTACCCAGTGTTCAGTTAAACAAATGACATCAGGTCTATTTTGTAAAGTTTCCAAAAAAATTTCAAAATTATTTTTCTTTTCTTTTTTGGTTATTCCTTGAATGTTCAAATGAAAGAGTTTTAGTATTCCATTATCATTAATACCCACATTATTAATAGGCGTACTAGAGGGACAGTGTAAACTATTTGGTTTGCCATCTAAAAAGCCAAAAAATTATTATTATTATTATAAAATTATGATGATAACTTCACCTGCCTAGAACTAGACAGCCACAACCTAACTTAAGGTTCATGGAAAAATTGCAGTTTAAATTAGAAACGTTTAAAGTTGTTCTTTACATTTTATTTCATGCCTCAATGGCTAAATATATTTTCAACTTGTATTTTATTGTTGGGTGTTTCTTTTCCAGGGAGAGGAAAATGTGGTGTTGCTGTTATTCGAATATCAGGGCCTAACTCGAGTTCCGTGTTAGAAATAACGGCAGGACTAAAAAAATTACCAGAACCAAGAAAAGCTCTTTTAAGGCACATCAAACACCCAAAGAACAAAGAAGTTTTGGATCAAGGCTTAGTTCTTTGGTTTCCAGGTATTAAGTTTACTTTTGGCCAAGGAATCTAAAATAAATAAAGACAAGGCAACAAAACATGGAACACCCTCTATGCACCAGATGTTCTTTTGCACCTATGACATAATCATTATCATTACCAGTATTAGTAAATGGTGACGTTATAGGTGCAAAAGAACACCTGGTGCATAGAGGTGTTGCATGACTTGACCCCTACCTTCTCTTTATTTTATTTTAGATTCCTTGCTTTTGGCTTTATTTACAATATATTTGATTTGTAACAGACAATAAGCTTTATTTACAGGTTCATGGAGAACAGTACGTGCATCATATTGAAATTACAGAGGAATTTTGATATTTAATGCGTCTGTATTCCGCCTAGTTGGATGATGGGATGCATCTGGTTGAGTATTCATGGATGAAAAAATTCCTGTCCCGAGTTAAGTAGAGTGGTCTGTCAAGGAGCTTCTGCGTCAGCTTGTTTTTATAGAATTGACAGGTTTCTTTATTCTAGTCCTCCAGTAGGTGGTTGAAGAAAACAGCCCCTTTGTGAATGGCTTTCTTTCCGAGAGGGATAGGCGGTTAAGCGGCAGTGTAAAATCTTTGGCATGTCTAGTGTTGTGCTGGTGTATTTCTCTGTGTCGGATCTGATCTGTGGTGGTTGCATGGAGAATTGCTTGGCGGTCCAAGTTGGTCATGGTGGTTCCCCCCACATTGAACGCCATATCTCAGATGACATGTCTGTAGTGAGGTTTTTATTGTTGAAAATGTAAGACTAAAATATATTGCCTCTACAATGAAGAATCAAAGGGCCAGTCATGTATTTTTGTTTTTTTTTATGTGTTGCGAGGGCCTAACAGTTTCACCGGAGAGGACAGTTGTGAGCTGCAAGTTCATGGAGGTGTGGCTGTGGTCTCGGCTGTTCTTGGGGCATTGGCTTTGATCCCTGGGTTGCGTCCTGCTCAGCCAGGTAACATGTTAACAAACTTTTGATTGTTCAAATAGGCTACCAGTAATATATTTTATCATTAAACATGTGGTATTAAATACTGTGTCTGGGTCCTCAAAACGGTCTCAAAAGTCTGTGACTGGTTAAAAGAATCATTGTGTGCTTTTTCAAGCAGAAAGACTTTTCTGGAAAAAGCAAAAGGCTCCTCAGATATTAAATATACTGTTCTTTGAAACTTTTTAATTATGATTGAGATACATTTAAAGGAATTGTATTTTCAGGAGAATTTACAAAAAGGGCATTCTATTCCAACAAAATGGACCTGACTAAAGCAGAAGGCTTGGCAGATTTGATTCACGCTGAAACCGAAGCACAGCGCAGGCAGGCTCTTCTTCAGGCAGAAGGGTCGTTGTACCGGCGTTACAATAACTGGCGAGAACAGCTGAAAAGAGTGAGTGTTTCAATGGAAGTTTCTAAATTAAGTATTAGATTAATTGGAGGTTACTAACATTGTTATTGCCTCCAATCATGATAATTACTGGGACTGCAACAACCAGCTTCAGAGAAGTATAACTTTTGATGTTAATTATTTTTGAAGAGTTGAGGCTTCCACGGACGATATCATTACCTGTTGAGATGGCTTCTGGAAAGCGCCGTGTTTCTGAGTCGATGATGTTCGCCGACATTTCAGAGACATTGCAGTGTTCCATCTTCAGGGCGATCCACATAGTTTACACCACAGCACAAACTATTTTACCTCCGAAACGTCGGCGAACATCATCGACTCAGAAACACAACACCTTCCAGAAACCATCTCAACAGGTATTAATTATTTTTGTCAATATTTAAGTAATTCTCTTTGTCTTTTAAAGGGAAATGGTTTTTTAATCTCATAATATAGTCTTCTCCAAGATATTCGGTGAGACAGAAACCCTAATTTTTGTATACTGTTAGTGGGTGAGTCGGTGGGGTAGTGGTTAGCACGCCAGACTTCAGGACCATGGCAGTGATGTCGTGGGTTCAAATCCGCGCTCTGCAAGTGACTTTTATCAGTACCATTCACCTCTGTACTGTAGCGGCTCACCCCCTTACTTTGTCTAATACGATCCACGCACAGATCAATAGTCTATGTGGACGGGGCAAAATAAGGCAAAAAGAGGTGTGCTAACCACTTTTAAAAAAAATTTTGAAAAAATTTACCTAAGGGGGTTTGTGTCATTTTCAGAGTATTGCTCATGTGGAGGCCTATATAGACTTCAGTGAAGACCAAAATATTGAAGATGACATCTTACATACAACGAACAAGGAGCTTATATCACTTCAACGTGAAATTCAGGTGGACTATTTATCAGTTGTATATTTATTTGTTTTTAAACTTCAAGTTGACATTATCCTTACCTTGGATCTATACTGAAAAGTTGTAATTAAAACAAAAGATAAACAATTGTAATTTTTTTTAAGTGTGCCAGATAAATACTTGTCCAGGGTGTCTACTGATACTGGAAATACTTGAAATACTGGAATTATATTTCCATACTGGAAATACTTGAATTATACTGGAATTTCAAAATAGATACTAAAATTTTTTAATTTTATTAAAGTCCATAAAGTTTTTTTGTAATGAATACAATATATTTTGTTATTTAATTTGTACATACCAATGTAAAAATGTTTTCAAGTCGTTCTTGCTGTTTAAATATGTTTGCAAAACAAAATCATTAAACTTGTAGTTCCCAAATTAATAATTAATCAAGAAATGTAAACATTTGTGTAAGATGGAGCTTAAAAAAATATTATAAAATCACAATATAAATTAAAATTTCCTTCTTACATTGTAATCATTGTCACTCTATGTTTGGATTAATAATTTGCGTGTGATACTGGAATTTTTTGAAAATATGTACTGAAAATACTGGAAGTATACTGGAATTCTAAAATCAGATTTCAGTAGATGTTGTCACAAGTCAAGTAAAAATTAGTACCTATCAAACATTTAAAACATAATTTATTTTTCCTAATCTACTCAGTTTCAATTGTGAGGGTTAACAGAATGAAAGAAACAATGTGAAACTTAACCAACTTTACTGATTTATTTTTTTAACTTCAAGCCCTGGAATTTTTGGAATTTTTTGTGGATTGCTCCTTGTCCTTGTAAGTAATGTTACTTGGCCTCTAATCCCATTTACATCGCATAAAGAGAGGTGGCCACAATGTTTTGGGCAAATCCGCTTTGTTGCCAAATTGGTCTAATCTGTGAATATTGAATGATGCGGAGACACTGTGTCTTTAGGTAATAATGGCCATGAGTTGGATTGGAAATACTGCAAATATGCATAAATCAAAGATGGCTGTTGCAGTCCATTTGGTAGACCTAATTCGTCCATCAAAAAAACATTTATTTAATTTTGGCTTTTTCGCTCCTCTTTGAGCGGTTTAGAGTTCATTCCATTTCGTAAGCCTACTGCAGCCTGCAAACAAGCTCCTCTTGAGGAAGGAAAGTGCCCCTCTGCAGTCCAACGGCCCTCTCTCTCTCTCTCTCTCTCTCTCTCACACACACCTCCTGCTCCGTTACAGTCTTACTGTGTTAGATGTTTGCCTTGAGGACCCGGACCATCGATAGGAGCTCCAGAGAGAATTCTGAGCTAGCTACACGCTGTTCAGCCTCAGTAAAGACACCTGGGTCCTCCATCGCGACACTGTCCTCATGCGACTTTTTGGCCCGTATCCAGTCAGCTCAAAGAAGAACCTTGGTGAGACGCTTGAACTATTTATAATCCACCACGATTACATCAAGCCCTTTTGTCCTGAATGGACCCAGGCCAGGAGCCACCTCTACGAGCCTGGTCCAGGTGACCTCGCTCCCACAAGTAATAATGAGCACCTTTCTTTGAGTAGGTTCTCAGAATCTGCTGCGAAGTGGTAGCCAAAATCATATACTCAAACATTTCTTCTGCATTTCTTCTCTAAACCTGGAATCAGAATAGTAAGTGGGAGCAATGGCCATCTTCCAGCTGATGAGATAGTCTTTGAAGGACATATCCTTGTCAGGAGCTGCAGGTCCTGGCCCCGGGCAGCATGTCCAACCAATCTTCTGGGACGCTTCAGGGTTTGTTGTTACTGCTGCTACCTTGCCTGCTCTGCAACAGAGTCAATGTCTGTGCACGAGGAAGACAACCCAGAGCCCTGTGCTTCATGCGTGGGGCTGGGGGTCCCATCCGTCCTTTTCCTTTTACTATGATTCATCCTGGGAAAGCCACGTGCCCTTGGTTTCCTTCCTGGCCCTAATCTGCCCTAATTCCTTCCTCGCCTCACCAGAAGGCATGGAACGCTAACTTTACTTCGTGATGGTTTCCCACTGTTCATTGTCACCTGCAACAGACAGGTTTTCTAGCTTCACCGCCTATCAGCCTTGATACCCAGGATGCATTGTTCCCCACTGAAATGAGCTGGGCCCAACGACCTGAACAGCTATTTGAGCACTCTAAAGCATGCTGAGAGAAGCAATTTGGCTGAGAGGGGTGATCGTAGCGAGTGTACTCCTGGCCGAATCCACCGCTTTTTCAGCTGTATACCCCCCTCGGAAGCAAACTTCCAAACTGCTAGCAGAAAAGTCCCTAGAATCCATGGGCATGCTTTCCAAAATGGAGCGCCACACACAAAGGCATTGAACTAATCCTGGTTCAGAGGCTACCTGGGGTAGTTTCCGTTTGTTCCTTATCTGTCACTTTGCTCTCTGATACAAAAAATAGTGTAAAGCAGTGATACAGTGATAACATGCTCCACGCACGCCCCTTTCAGAGAATACCCAGAACCGCTGCACACATATTAATACTGGGTTGGCAGTGCAGTAGCCTAACCACAATCCGCTTACTCTGTGTGCTGCTGAAAAAAAGCACTGAGCTGTTCCGATGTCCATTACTGCCATCCTAGGTGAAAACCAAGAGTTGCTGCTCCCTGACAGAGGCTGTTAATTGACCGCCAAGTCTAGATCTGCTGCCTTTAGACTAAGCGATGGCACTGTGTGTAAGCTGTGATGTCATCATAGCACAGTTGCCTAATGCAACTGACACACAGTGGTCTTAGCTTTCTCATTGAAAGCTGACCCCCCAACACCCCAGAGGAGCTTGTGCTAACCTCTCACCACCCTACATTGCTTTTATACAAACTGTTACACGCATATCTATACAAAGTTACTCATTTGTGCATTCTTGGAAATATGAAATATGTAAGTAGGTTAAGGGTATTGACTCTAGCGTTTATTCCTAGTAATTGAGGTCAATGACAATAAAACTCTTGTTTTTTTATATTTATTTTGCTTATTATACAGAGTGGCCAAGAAAGGCACTCATTTGATGAGAGCTATTATTTAGAATCCATACAAAACTGACTCTTTTTTAAAAACCATGTGTTTTTTTTTTTTACCATTGTTTATTATTTAATGTTTTAGCTTAGCATGTTTGCAATAATTAGTGAAGCATAGAAGAAATGTTGCAATTGGTTGGTGTTTGGAGTTTTTCCCCCCACGCTATAGTGCTATGAAGTGACTAGTATCATAAAATCTTTCTCTGTTAAACTGTTTTATTACAGTTGCCTGGACTTTTCCAAACGTTTTGAATGTGAAATGGCTTGTTTATTTAAATAGGCTCACTTGTGTGATGGAAGACGTGGGGAAAGAACAAGAGATGGAGTTCGGACGGTTATTGTGGGAGCTCCAAATGTCGGCAAAAGTAGCCTACTTAATGCTCTGTGTAAGTATATATTATGAGTAAGGTATATTTATTTTTATGTATGAATGTATGCAAACCGATCTCCGAAATGACTCTAACAATTTTATCCAAACTTTGCAAGTAACTTAGTTTTGAGATAAAAGTAATATAAAGATCGCTATGCTAGGAAATTCTTATTTTGTTACATTGTTGAATTGAAATCCTGATCATTTTAACATTGGTCTTGTGAAGTTAGAAATCAAAAGAGTGGATAAAATCATCTGACTCCACTGTCAAGTGTACAAAAGCAATGAGAATTATTTCAGCTGTATAGTGTCGCATAACACTTTACGCCAATTTTTTGCTTTTCCGTTACAAGCATTTATTATTTTGAAGTTTCAGGTTTAAATAGAAGTGCTTGCATCGCCAACTGCTGGGGAAAGTACAACACGATCATCAGAGCTACTAACTACTCTGAATTACAATTTCGGAATCAAAATAACACCTTATTGTGAAGAAATATGAAAATTCAAGAAGCTATTGAGGGAATCTTCCTTGTGGGGGGAAATAAAAATTGAGTCTTTCGACCGCACATGAATTTTGAATGGTCAATAACACTGATAGAAAATTAAAAGGTTTTCAAGTGTAACAGTTGTATCGAGTAAAACAGTACACCAGCAAGAGCACCTGTCTATTCATACCAAAAAGGTTAGGTTATACCTTACAGAATACACTGGTTAACGAAATGCTTTAAGGGGATTCGCTACTGAAAATGGGTAAAAATCATGAAAAATTCAAAAATTTTATTTTTTCATTTTTTTGTAGTTTGGACCTTATTACATCAAAAAAATATAATATAAGTCATGTCTGAATGTTATTTCCATGAAAAAAAAATTAAAAATTATGCGTTACTGCACGCTCGCGAAATTTCACGATTTCATGTCATCGCAATTATTACGTTACATTTCATCTTAGGTTTTATATGTCAATATATTCCCATATTTACAAATAGTCAGAGCAATAAAAGCCTCAAATAAATCACTCTTTGACAATTTTACTTACTTTTATACTCTTTGAAAATTACAAAACAAAAACAAATGACATAAACTGGAGTCAGATGATCAGCTGCTCAATGTCAACAAACTGAAATTAGTTGGTCTGCTGTTTGGTTTTTGTGTTGTCATAGTGATTATTTTGTAAGCTAAAAAACTAAATATGGGTAGAGTATAGAAGATAGAAGAAGAGGGTAAAACATATGGTGCAGGAGAATTATAAAAAACAGTGAGTAATTCAAACTTTCCTAAGATGGACTCAATTCGTCATAAGCCTAAGACTTATATATTTTTAAATATTTTTTTAGGTAAGCCTGATGGTAATTTACTTATTTTTTGAGTTAATAAGATAATGTAACAATAAAAAAAGTTTTAGCCAAAAAAACTGTTCATTTATATCATTGATTTCAGTAGGCCTACAGCTTTTTATTCAAACGCTGTTTTCCGCAACTTTGAAATTTCACGTTTTTCAAGACAAAATTTGATATATCTTGAGAACCATTAGAGGTACATTGATGAAATTTTTACTACTTATTCTAGACAACATTAGGCAAATATTTAGGTAGAATTAGGTATCTAAGTTTATCAGGTACTAAAAAATAATTTTTTGAAAAATTAATTTTTTTCGTACTAATAAAAATTTATGTTAATATGTCATCGCAAAAAAAGTATCGGAGATATTGTTATGAATCTACCTAAATATGAAGTTAGGGCAATTGTCTTTAAAAAAACACCAAAGTTATGAAAATCCATAAAGAACTCTCTTCAGAATATCGATTTTTAAAAACCCTTATAAATTAACCGAAAAACCTCTATTTTATTTTTTTTCCACATATAATTTATATTTAAAAGTAAACCAATATTTTTCTATTTTTTTTTACCTCATACTCTGCATGAAAAAAAATAGTTAGTCCACTTTCCTTTTGATTTAAAATAAATCACCCTTTTCAGTAGCGAATCCCCTTAAGAGATAGGTAGTATCCACAGTAAAAAGTATACAAATTCAATTGCTCAAATTCGAGCAACATGTACACTAGTGATTGTCTATTTGCTTACAACACGCCCCTGGCAGCAAACCTTCATCCTCAATCCCATGGTGTTTATGGGGAGTTCCATTGGAAATTCACTGAGTACACAGGTCTGCTGCAATGGGGGAATTATTTTTTCCCACAGTCCTGCCATTCTTGCAGTTTTTAAATAGGCTTTATCCTGAATGTTTTTCAAGATGTACAATACTTATATTAACTATACCCCATTCAAAATTAATGTGTGGTCAAAAGAAAGAATTTTATTTCCCACCTCGAGGAAAATTCCCCCAATACCTTCCGGAAGTCCATTATTTTCTTCACAATCAAATGTTATTTTAATGCCATTGGAATTCTGAGTATATAACAGCGCTGATGATCGTGTTACTTCCCCAAGTTGCCATTGCAAGCGCTTATATTTACATCTTGAACGTTAAAATAAGAATATTTGTTTACAGAAAAGCAAAACATTGGAATAAAATTAAATAAGACATTAAACAGCTGAAATAATTCTCAGAAATTGTGACTGGTTGGATTCTTGGCAGTGGGAGGAATGGGAAAATATAGGGGAATTGAAATCCGCGTTTCAACCGCACATTTATTTAGAATGGGGTATAGAAGCTAACACCACTGCTAATCAAATCAGCTGGTGTCACAAGAGAATAAAGCTGCGTTTAAGTTCTTACTGTCTAAGCAAACTACTGGTATAGATAAAGACTTATAGATGTTCACCAACCGCGTAGCTTTACAGTTGTGGGTCCCCAGGCGAGCGGCCGGCGGCCATTGTTAGTTCCGTGCCAGGCACAACGAGAGATGTCGTCTCAACCACACTGGACATCGCAGGATATCCGGTAGTGCTGAATGACACTGCCGGACTTAGAGACCAAACTGACGATCTGGTAAGTTCTACCATCTGATTTATTGAACTTCTGGTTAGCTCTACTGTACAATTAACTCCATAAGGTTGACTCCCTGTACACTTAAAACCCGGATAGCTCCGGCGAAGCTTTTGAATACAAACCTAGCTATCAGAGATTCAATTCAAACCATATTCCAAAATGCTTAATCTCTGAAGTATATAAAGAACTATAACAAATTGTATTCCAAAATATATGATTCTCTAATCCAGAGTTGATTTTATTCCCTAGAAGGATTCCGAGACTCAAATTGGGAGACAGGGTCCCCGTACTCAACCATGAAAATCTTAAAACCGTGAATTTCGTCTACCATGAAAACCTGGAATAAGCTGTGAGTTTTATCACAAAACCTTGAAAATTGTTCTTTTGTTTAAAGTAGAACCCCGATTGACACACAAAGTGCTACCACTCTCTCAAAACAACGTGTCTGTTTCCTGTCTGTGCGTACAAGAAACCGCAGCAAAGTATTTGGTCCGAACCACAAGTGGATCGTTCCAGCTGTAACCATTGAATCAGAGTACGTCAACATTGAAATGGAACTGAGGTCCAAGCATTTTATAAATCAAGGTTAACATCATGTACGTTTCATTGGAACTGCTTCATTCGTTGCTGCTGTGTTTATAAGAAATTTAAATGTAACTGATTTGTGAAACTAATTCCACCTTTTACCGTATTCTTTGTGAAAACACATTGACCTTTAAGCATAATTGGAAGACCGGTAACCATGAAAACCTTTTGTTTAAGCTGGTGATAGGAAGACAATCGGTGACCATGACAACCTGCGGTACGCACTGTTTTGCACACAAGTGGGCGTAGACAAAATCAGGAAAAAACTTTAAATAAAGGCCAAAGAGAGGCATTGGCAGGGAAATTATCAGAATCTTGTTGATTTCATGTTGCAACATGATTCGAATAGTTTGTTTTTGACTGTTAATGGTGTCTATATTATACTTTTGCTTCCTACTTAACCAGTTGTTGTTTATTGTGTATACGGTCATATGGCTTTTACTGCGTAAAGAATGGAGTACGGCCCCGTTCATATGATACTTTTTGCCATGTGACATTTATGGCACAACATTAAGGAGTAAACAAAAGTGTAAAAATATTTTTTTTAAATATAAGGATGGAAGAGTTAAAATGAAAAACGTAAACATAATAAACAACTGGTTAAGGAGGAAGCAAAAGTATAATATAATTGATGTGAATAATTTTTTTTAACTAGCTTTTTCCTAGTATATGCTAGATTTTTAGTGAAATTAAGTATTATTTACTAGAGGTAGTAAGTTGAAGATTTTCCCATCTAGAATATATTTAACACTTACCAGATATTACTAAAGCCGAGCTAGTAATCACTTTTTTATTCACACTGATCTTAGAAAGTACTAAGTACTATGTACTAATGCCTCCTGGTTGAAATTCAACAAAAATTTTGGTTGATATAAACTTAAAGAAGTTTAAAAACATTTTATAACTAATACATCTGTTCTTCCGGTTTTTCTAGAAGTTGTTTATACAACAGCTGTCTAATGATTCAATCAATTATCCTTCCTCCATAAGATTAACATTGGAACTTTGAAAGCCTGTGGGGCGTAGCCCTGGAGTCTGATGTGAATTAGAATTGGATTCTGCTCATCTTCAGGACCTTTCTAACAGTGTGCGCAAATTTTCTCTAAAATGCACACGAGCTGAGAAAAAAGGAGGAAACGAAACATGCTTGCCTATTAATATATAGATGTTTTATTCATATCACTCATTTTTTATGCTTTTAAATTCACTAAAGGGTTAAGTGGAAGAAGGAGGTAAGTCACATTTTTTATATTTTTGAGAAAAATTGGATTAAATTTTTTAAATAATAGTTATAAATTTTATAATTTATTTATTATTTGACTCTGAAAACGGTACAGTAAACATCCCCTAATCCGGCATGCCTGGGACTTGAAACATGCCGGATTACACAATATTCCAGATTAAAGGAGGAATATCAAATAAATGTGAATTAAGAAAAAATAAAATAAAAATTAAAAATATGTAGAAATTTTATTCTTTAAACAGCTTTACCACCCACAGTATAAAAACGGTAGCCTAATTAATAATACCTATGTACATGATTATGAAACTAAAATAATAGTTATACGATGTCACCCGATATTAGACGAATGTGACTTGTATCCCCTCCACGCATTCCAAAGTGCTTTGTATATCACAGTGTTGTCTCGCGACTTCCAATCCCAAACAAACTTGAACACTCATAATTATTTTTAAACCTATCAATAAAAGTTTTATGAAAGTCGTGCCGGATTGTTGGATGCCGGATTAGAGAAAATTTTACTGTATTGGAAGGGGCATAACTTTTGTAGTTCTGGTAAGAATTAAAGCACTCCTTCCTACTTAATCTCAATGTTTGTATCACTTACGTCCTTTTTATATTTAAAAAGGGGTTACTTGTGAATTTAATAAGGGGTTATGTACTGTAAAATATAGCTAAGAGAGCATTAGTCGCTTCGCTAATACAAGTATTACACATGGTGGTCATACATTATTGGATACATTTTAAGTTTAAATAAATAAACAGCTAAGAACCTTAGAAACATCGGAATTGTTTTAATAAATAACCAGTTTTATACAGTTACCTCAAAAAAATAGTTCTAAATGTTCCAGTGATTATAAAAAGCACTCCTTTTGCTTTCACGTTCCACAGACATTATACCCTTAGGATTTTTTGTGTTTAAAAGATAAGGACAGATGATGTTCGCAAAGAAGGTTAGGGACTTTGAGGAACATAAGAAAAAAGTTATTGGAGGAATAAATCCAGTAATACTCAGAAAAAACATGGTCTGACTGCAAACTTTGCATGCAAACCATGAAGAACATGGAATGTTTTAGTTTACTTCTAAAAAGAATTATGTTACAGATTTTTTTCTTGTATTTTGATTAAAACTTTTTTAATATGGTATTTAATAATACAATCTTTATGTTTGTAAGTTACTTGGTTATTTATTTATTAAATCTTGAAATATGTCCAATAATATTTCATTACTTTAAAAACATAAAGCAATGTAGTGCTAAAGCTAGGTTTACACTAGCATGTAGCAGTGGCGCCACTTTTACTGGCTTCAAATTGGCGCCAAAAATGTAGTGTGTAAACCCTAAATGACGCGCCATTTTTAGTGGAGAGGGGCAGTGGTATGCCATCGGGAATGGTGCCACTAACATATGTTCCTACATATATTAGTGGCGCCACTAGCGGGTGACGTGCCTCTGCACTGACTCGTCACTTCCAGTGGCCCGTGTAAACCACAACGCCAGTGCTCCCGTGTCACTTTTTTACCTAGCCGTATATATATTTATATATATTTTTACTTATGAGTATATATCTTTGAAAAAGTGTACCAACCTAGGTTTCCTTGGTTTAACCCGACTCACAGTGCCACGTGCTTCTTCTAATTAACTCTTAACTAACCACATCAATCACTTTTCCTAACACATTCCGAACACTTTCAATGTAATCGAACATTTTAAAGGTAATCACAGACAACAACTACAAAATAAAACCAATCATTTCTGTGCAAAAAATCGAGTGTCTCCATGAAAACTAGGCCATTTACAGTGGCATGGCTAGAACACTCACTTTTGTGTGTAAACCGCTTGTGGAATGACACTACAACTGGCGCGATTTAGTGGCGCCACTGCTACATGCTAGTGTAAACTTAGCTTAACACAATTTAACTTCCACAGAAGTTGACAAACGAACAATGGTCATTTCTTATCAGTGGATAAAGGAGGTAAGTGCACATAGAGGACTGGAAAAAGGGTTAAGTGCGAGTAGAGTGCTGTAAAAGGGAGCGAGTGCGTAAAGAGTAAGTTGAAGTTGGGGGGGTGCAGTTTTTGTGAGGCACTTACCTCCTTCATCTACAAAATTTTATTTCAGTTTCTGCACTTAGCCTATAAATTAAAAAACTATCTCAGCTGTTATTGCATTTAGAACCCAGTAAACCAGGCAGAGGATCACTTATCCCCTTCATCCATGCATCTAACAATTTCACAAAAAATGTTACTTACCCCTTTCTTCCACTCAACCCTTATTCTGTTATTATTCAAATTACTCTGTTCTAGTTATGTGTATGAGCAATGGAAGGGATGTTTTTAACTTAATTTTAGTTTTTATAATATAAACAACACATTATAGTTTTGATTAATTATCTTTGCTATTTATTGCAGATCGAAAAGGAAGGAATATCTCGAGCTCACTTAGTGCTAACTAAAGCAGATTTAGTACTTTTGGTAATCGATTCAACTTACTACCAAAAATGGAGTGTACAAAATCATGGAAAAACGTTCTCTCTTTTTTTGCAAGAATACTTAAAAACATTAAATCTGGATGATTCATTGTCATCGTGTAGAAACATCCAACAATTGCTAAGCAATAAAAAAGCAAAGAGTGAAACATACAACCTCTGCTTAATAGTTTTTAATAAACTTGATTTAATTGAAGATAAGACTTCAATCAGTGTTATATGTGATGAAAACCCCAACTGTGTAACAGCGATTTCATGTAAAAATGATGGGCAGTTGGCCCCTCTTTTAGAAAAATTAATCACCTGCTTGGGAGAACTGTAAGTGAACTTCTTACTTGCCATAGATTTTGTTTATTTGTTTACTGACAATAAACCGCATACACCAATATAAAAAAATTGCAATGACATGATACAATACAAATCATTATTAACTAATGTGAATAATACATTAAATTTAAGGAATCTTATTAGGCTACATTCACCGGTATTATTACCTATGGTATTACTTGTTTAAATGTTTATTAACATTTTGCTCGTGAGATTGATGCACCAATTAAAGCTATTTGTTGGTATTTTAAACAAATATTTAGTGGTAGAGGATTTTTAAGTCTAGAATGTGCCTCAATAACTAAAAATAACCCTGTCAGAATATTCTTGCCTGCTTACAAAATAACTTTCCAGTGAAATTTGGGGATTTCTTGATTTTAACCACTAAGTATCATATGCGTAACTAAGTAAGATTAGTTGCCTTGGGGTTTTTATTTGCAAATGTAGGCTTATTCCTACCTAGTGAAGGTACATACTAAATTTTACCAGCTGCTGGTATTTTTAAAATTTTTCTCATAAGCCCCATGTACGTAGGTATGCTGCCGTAAGTTACGCCGGGGTTGTAGCAATTACGCAGTATGTTAATCCCTAACTAGTGACAGTAAATACAAAATTTTTATCAAGTTATGTCTTTAAATAAATGAGATAAAAGAGTTAATTGATTTTCCATAAGTTACACATGTTTCTTAACATAAGTTTTAAGAAAAATGGAATAATTTGTTTTGAGTTTTCTCCTTAATTAGGGAGGCTATGTTACTTTACCTTAGTAGCGGAGTTTACAGTGCAGTTGGCCGTCTTCCGCACTCCACAATCCACTGCCTTCTGTTAGTGCATGCTTCCTCATTTATGCCTCTTTCTAGAATCGCCGTAAATACCTAGCGATGCCATGACAGATGAGGTCTTCCCCTTCTGCGTCTTTCTTGAAGCTCCCAATCAAAAACTTTTTTTGTATTCTGTCCGGAGGCATTCTCTTTAAATAATCATACCATTGTAATCTTCGCCTTTCACTAACTATTGTTTCCTCAACCTCTAGTCTTCTTCTGATATCTTCATTTCTGACTCTATCAGCTAAAGTTAGTCTACAGCACCTCCGCCAGTAACTCATCTCCATTGCATGTAACTTTCCTTTCATCCTTTCGCTCAAGACCCACACCTCTGCTCCATAAGTCACAAAACTCTCAACCATGGTCTTAAAAATCTGCTTCTTCACTCTGCTGGTAATGTTATGTAACCACAATACTGAATGAAGCTTTCTCGTCACCACCTTTCCTCTATTTATTTAGTTCAAAACTTCCCTATGCTTTACCATCTGATGCAATTGTCATCCCCAAATACCGACATTCCTCTACCCTCTTTATGATGCTATGCTCGCCCAAAACCAAATCTCCCTCTTGTGCCCCTACAACTAAAGATTGACTCTTATCCTCATTGATTTCTAACCCCTCAGTTCTGGTATTCTGATATTAGCTTCATAGACATGTAATTCATGTCATCCATTAACAGTCCTGTCTAAGGAGAATGTCGGCCTTAGTCAGTAACAAGACTACAAGATTGCGCCACAATCATCCTACACTCATCTCTCATTCATATTCAGGTTAAAATACCCACTATGTGAGGTCCCTGTCCCAAAATAGTGATTTAATAGTGATCCTCGTCCTCTGCACTCACCACCTGAGGCTATGTTAAAATTCAAAATACAAGGCCAAATAGTTTGTTTTTTTAAATCTCTAAGGTTTTAGTTCAAACTGTCTTTTAAAAATTACTGTAGTGCCGAGCGTTGTTTTTTTATTTGTTACTTTTGAACTTTTACTTAAAAATATCTGTTATAACAGGCAACCAATTTGCAAAGGAACGGTTACTAACTATAATGTTATCTATTTATAGACGACTTAGGGAACAGGACCGATTATCATTTGGATAGTTCTGTAAAATGGAATAACTGACCGTTCTTTTGGATAACGACTCTTGTCAAACATTCTTCGAGAAAGATTTTCTTAACTGTTACAAAGTACAGTTAAAATAACACGTTCTAATTAAAAAGTAACAGTAACGGTTAAAACAGTTTGTTAAAAATAACATTTTAGCTCATCACTAAATTACCATAAAAAATGCTTAGAACCTATATTTTGCCCTTTTGAAACTCCATTTCCATGGTCCAAAAACCATGTTTTTTTTTTACTATCTCACATGCAACAAACATCTCTATCTTTGTAGCACTGTATTAGACTTGAATCTCCTCTTAATTGGCTCCTACATTGACCCTGGTCATTTTCAGGTGTGGTAACCCGACCAGAGAAAACGCTTGTTTGAGTCAAGCCCGCCACCGCTACCACCTCACAGTGTGTCTGGCAGCACTAGACAGGTATCTAGCCATGTGTGGGAGCGAGAGGGAGATAGACCAAGCAGCCCATCAGCTGAGGTTGGCTGTAAATGCTATAGGACATATCACGGGCCATGTTTCCACTGATCAAATACTTGATGTGATATTTAAAGACTTTTGTATTGGTAAATAAAGTGTTCTTTCAATTATCACTTTCTTGTTACAGTTTGACACCTCTTTTCCAAACTAATGGGAGTCAGGCAATGAATTAGTGGGAATTTCAGATTTTGTGAACATATTAACCCTGAAATCATTCAAAACTAATCAAGTAGTGAATCAAACCTTGTTCCTCACTTAAAACGGCGAAGCCGCTATTGTAACTTTTCTTCCCAGTAGTTACTGATTAAATGTTACAGCCCAATTCCTTGCCCTTTCTTGTTGCACTTCCTCAATAAAGCTCTCCCATAAGTATCTAAGTAATAACGTCTAAATGCCACCAGTTACTCTCACAGCCGCCATTTTGTTTTTTACACATAATAATTTTTATTTCTATAATGGATGATTGTATTGAGTTTAATTTTGGCATGAATCTTTATCACGCCAATGTTCATTTCCAGTTAAAACATATTTTTTTTCCTATGTGTATTTCCAAAATGGCGGCCATTTTTTATTTTTAAACTCAAATATCTCAAAAAACTAATTTTTTCAAAAATTTTACTGGAGACCAAAAAGTAGAAAAATTAATAATCTAACTAAGGATACCAAGTTTGTAAGGATCTGACAACAAATAACGGGATTATTGGAATTTTTCTGCAGGAAAACAATAATTTTGCATTAAAATTAACGCAAATTTAGGTCATTTTAAGAGAAAAATCGCTGAAACTCCGTTACTTGTTGTCATATACTTACAAACTTGGTATCTTTGTAATTTGATTTGTCAACTTTTTAGTCCCTAGTAAAATTTTTGTAAAAATTGCCGTTTTTGAGATATTTGAGTCATAACATTTTAAATGGCCGCCATTTTTAAAACACACATTGGAAAAAAATAATTATTTTCTCTTGAAATGGACATTGGTGTGATAAAGATTCATAACAAAATTGAACTCAATACAACCATCCATTGTGAAAATAAAAATTAATATGTGTAAAAGACAAAATTACAGCTATGTAAGTAACTGGCTGCATTTTGATGTTATTACTATGAAATTCATATTTGTTTTTGGTCCACGAAAAATGGCCTAAAATGTTGGAAGGGAGTTATGAAACATCCTGTATAATTGTAATACAGAGATAAATTTAAATCCAGGGCAAAGGAACAAGGTTGAGACAATCCTTACACGGCAACGGTCAAGGCAAAGGGGCGCTATTTACTGTCAATTAGGGGAATATTTACCGCTGGTCGGGGGCGCTCTTTACTCTTTACCGTTGATCATAGGCGCTATGCGTATTGGGGGCGCTTTTTATGGTCGATCAGGGGTGTTCTTTAGTCGATCAGGAGCCCTCTTTACCGGTGGACTTACCAGCGGTCAGGAGCGTGATTTAATTCTGATCAAGGTCGCTATTTGCCGTCGACTAGAGGGCGATGTTTACCGCCAGTCGGGGGTGATTCTCATGACCGCTAATCAGGGACACTCCTTACTGCATATCAGGGGCGCTCGTCCCAGCTCGAAGGAGCCCCTGGGTCCCAGCAACTTAGGGGGTACTCTAGTTCGCCTAAATAGATCTTTCTTCTTTCTATTTTGCCTAATATTCTATTTACTCTTGTTATTAAAGAATTTAATAAAAACATATGAAAACCAAAAATTAAATTATGTTTGCAGTTAAATAATTTTTTGACTGAAACGTTATAAAAAAAGGTCCGTTTGACGCCCTAGGCCATGGCCTAGTGGATAATCCAGGCCTGGGTAGCGACCACCAATACATTGTCTTTGACCTGCATGATCAGGCAAATCGTAGAGTTTCCACATCTAGGGAAGGGCCACGCCGGTGAAACACCAACAAACTGGACGTGGTCAAGTTCACCGAAGTCATCTCTCGGGGAGGTGAATCCTGGTGAGGCACAAGTAACATCCATGATGGAACTGATCGTCTCGGCCTGCGACCAGTCTATGCCGCGAAGGAAACCCCGACGCGACAAACAACAGGTGGACTGAAGAGATTGCGGAACTCAATAGAACATGTTTAAGAACTAGACGAGCCGCCACAAGAGCGAGAATTCCCGCAGTCAGAGTTCGTAAGTCTGAGAAATATAAAGCTGCGAGAAAATCTCCCCGCCAGGCGATTAACAGGAGCAAGGCGAATAGCTGGAGGAGACTTCGTGACGACGTTGACTCCGACCTGTGGGGCCTGGGTTACAAACTTGTAACACAGAAACTCGGCGCCCGCTCTCCACCTTCCATCATGGAGGGCGCCACCATGGGGAGGATCCACAGCGACCCCCGTACAGGTAGAGGACGTTCCACTTTTCACTTTCGAGGAACTGGAAACCTCCGTTCTCTCCCTGAAGAGCAACAAGGCTCCTGGCCCGGATGGGATTCCCAGCGAGGCTTTAAAGAAAGTATTTACAATTAATGCTGACTTGTTGTTGAGAATGTACAACGCCTGTTTAGTAGAAGGGGTGTTCCGGCTCCCTGTATACACACACACACACACACACACACACACACACACACACACACACACACACACACACACACACACACACACATATATATATATATATTTTCATATATATATATACATATGAAAATGAACGAATAATGTTTTTGGCTTCTGGGGATCTAAAAATGAAAAAGTAACATTGTCCCGGGCTTAGGTCTTACCATGTATACTACCGTAATAGCGTATTCCCTATGGGAAATTCGCTAAAATGTACTCTAAATTGAAATGTAGATATAATTAAAATAAAGATTCCTGCAAAAGTCAATATATATATCAGTGGCGAAGCGTGCCGTCATCTCTGGATTCGGCGATGACCAGGACAAATCAATAAATTTAATGTATCAGTAAATAACAATGATAAACATACAATTTATTCCTTGTTTGCATGAACGATTAATGAAAATTTCGTCAACGTCATTGTGGTAACGTTCAAATCCGCTCCAAACTCGCAGTTCACAATCAAGCTAAGCAAGCGCCAACGACTAGCGCTCGTGCGGAAGCACTAACATCCTGCGTATCTCGTCCACCCCCCCCCCCCACACCCATCAAAGAGAGTTCCCTCCCCTCCCTCCACCCAAACCTGCAACCAATCACAGCGCGTTTAGGCTCCCGCTCAACCACGCTAGATAGAGCGAGTCCGGCAGCTCTCGTGAAGTTTCGGCATTCCGGAATACGACAGTCGTTCAGCAGACGATGCACAGTCTTATCGTTAACCTTACAATAGTATCATGTGAATAATAACATTAGAAGATGATTTTAGTCGCATTACATGATTTGATATACTCGTTGTGAATAAATTATAGTCTATTTATACACTGTAAAATGGAAAGGAGATATTTTCACTCTTGTTGAGTCATTTCACCACTTTTCTAAAGAGTTGAAATTGAGCCACTCTTTCAGAGTGAAAATTCACTACCTCAAAAGAGAAACTTTGATCACCCACCAAAAGAGTGAATGTTTTCGTCCAAATTTGAGTGAAATCAATCCTAAAAGGAATGATTTTCATTTTTAAAGGAGTGAAATTAACTACTCAAAAGAGTGACTTTTCACTAAATGAAGAACTAATATTCTTTCATAAAAAGACTTTTTTCCTTAAACCTAACCTAACGAATCTTTCCAAATTAGGTGGTTTACAGACCCTTGTATAATTCTTGGCTTGGCTCATCAAGCTAGTTATTGACAATTGATAGTAAGATTATAAACATGGGTTATAATTTATGTAAGTTAATTAGACAGACATTGGCATAGGCCAACTCATGAGAGTAGTTTATCAGTGAACACCAAGGCCCTAGGTTACACGTGTGAACTGTACTGGTGCTTATTAAAAGCAAAATAAAGGTATGGGCTCTAGTGTTCGCGTTTATTGGATATAATCTTCAATCTTCCTTTTTACCACTTTACCACTTGAACCACTAACCAACCACTATAATCATAACGAAGATGGCGAAGGGAAAATCTTACTCCTGTGCTGTGAGAGGCTAGTCACTCATGCACGTCACGTGACTCCAGGATTCATCCGAAATAGAACGAAACCCGTTTTTTTAGGAAGTAAAATTCAGACACTCTGAACTATTTCGAATTTTCATTCTTTTAATAAAAGTATATTTCATCCTTTTCGAAATACATTTTTTCTACGCTCATTTTGAGTGAAATTTCCACTCTTTAAGAATTTTTTTGAATTCTTCCACCTAAAGAACGACCTATTTCACTCTTTGGATTTTAGCTTAGCGTGTAAATAATTTTCTGGGGTTTAACTTCATTGTAAATTTCCTCTCAGCCCCTATTAAACAAAAATTAGGTTTCTAAAAATAAGCATGCGATGACCGAGGAAAAATCTCACGCCTCGCCACTGATATATATATATATATATATATATATATATATATATATATATATATATATATATATATATAGCTTTATTTACACATCATGTGTAATATTATAAAAAACCCAAAATGAATATTTGTACCTTAAGCATTTTAACAATACATGGCATTTGATAAGTTTTACATCTTAGAGAGATTTTGTACTTCTATTTACAAAACATGCAAAGTCAGTAAAAAAAATTTATATTCTATTTATTTAAATCGCATGTAGATATAATTAAAATAAAGATTCCTGCAAAAGTCAATATATATATATTTGCTTTATTTTACACATCATGTCTAATATTATAAAAAACACAAAATGAATATTTGTACCTTAAGCATTTTAACAATACATGGCATTTTATAAGTTTTACATCTTAGAGAGATGTTGTACTTCTATTTACAAAACATGCAAAGTCAATAAAAAAAATCATGTTTGAAAGTATGTCAAACTATCTTCTTTTTCAACTTTTTCTATGACCTTTTTGTCTACCGCATCCAGAAGAGAACAATTGTTACTCAGTTCTTTCAACTTTACAAGTCTCGACTCCAAAGATCGAACTTGGGCCCTCAAACGATTGACTTTTCTCAACTCACATTCAAGATCTTGCTCTTTTTCTCTAACTGCTTTTTCCAATACATCTTTGTGTTTCAGTTTTGCTTCCATTACATGTGAACGCATATGGTCTTTCACATTTCCATTGGGTCTCCTGAAAAAACAATATTACATTTTTTTTAATAAAAAAATAATAACAATGAACGAATTTATGAAAAACATAATACTTGTTTATCTCAACAATCATCACTGGTGGAGCCCAAATTATTGTGAACCATATATTAAATGCTGAAAAACAATCCTTGTGAAACATAATATAGACATCAGTTGTTAAGCACAAGTTTTTTTTAGATTATTTGTTATTTGTTTAGGTGGAGGAAAAATGCTGTGTGCATCAAGTACTTTTTCTCCTTCTGGGAGAAAAGTTTTACTTTAGTCCCTAGAAGCACAAATAACTTATTTTGATACCTTAAGTACAAACAGTTATTTTTTTCAATCAAGTTAGAATATAAATTCAATTAAATATGACTTGTAAAAAAACAATTTAATTGTGTTAAATAAATTGTATTTTAAAGTGTAGTATTGGCTTGGATTCTTAATATTAGTAGAGTAAACTTCCTACTTCGTTTGTAAAAATTTTCACAACAGTATGATGATTAAGAGCTATTTTATTTGGTTTCATTTCATGGTAGTAAACCTACATACTCATTCCAATGGTGTTTATGAGAAAAACAAAATCTCAAATTCCTTTGGAAATTCACATACTTGGACCAGCAAACGCAGACACGACAATATTTATTAGTCGAGGCCGTGAAGGATCGGTTGCAATGGTGTAGCTGTCAAATGGCGGTGCGGTGTCTGTTTATTGACACAGAGCTTAAAACTGCGGAGACTCTTACACCCTGATCACTACTCACTTACTCAGTTCATAGGCTATACTTTGTTACGGTTTGAAGATTTTGATAGATATTAAAAAAATACAGTAGACTCCCTCTTAACCGGCCACCTTTTAACCGGTCTAAGCTTTAACCGGCCTACCCTGACACAAAATAACATCTTTTTAACCGGCCATTTTTTATCGCAACATCGCTTTAACCGGCCCTGTAACGCCGGAAACATGGTTTTCTTATCTACTGTATCTTTCAATTCAACGTTATTTCATATTGGCGTTCTCAAAGCAATTAAAATATAACGTCCTGGACGGAAGTGAATGCCACCGGAAGTGAATGCATTTCGATCTACTATCCAGTAGACCACAATTATAGAAACAAATTATTATTAGTTTGAGTTTGTTGTGGATTTTATAGGTGTCGGGTGTTAGTTATAAATCATATACAGTATGTATTTCAAGTTTTTTTCAAGTGATAGTTATATTTAGACCATATAGAATTGTAGGTTGGCGTTATTTAAGGCGTTATTTTAGGTTGGCGTTATTGTTATTAAATGAACATCGGTTTAACCGGCCAATTCATTATCCGGCCGGGGCCTGGTCCCGAGGTGGCCGGTTAAGAGGGAGTCTACTGTACATGGTGTTACTACATAGCCTATGCAGAGGTAAAATTTTGCTACCATAGATAAAAAATAACAAAAAAAACACCTGAAGATGAGGCCCCCTGTCTTTTGAGGTCCAGGGGGTGTTGCATGGATGTCAATTGCCATAGGGGTGTTGTAAGCAAAGAGACGATAATTCGTTCCTAGTGCAGGTACATGCTAAATTGTATGAAATTCTACTATTTTTTTATTTTTATTAGCTGAAGAAATAAACAGTTGCCTAGTAGAGGGAAGTAATATACACTTATAATTTTAGTGGAGGGAAGAAATAAACAGTGGAAAATAAGAGGGCAGAAATCAGGAGGGAAGAAATATACACACCCAAATAGCCTAATTCCTCCTCTTTGAAAGCCACCTGAGATACGGAATCACAGCATGGGGTACTGCCTCTGATCATCAACCCAAGAAAATTCTGATATTACAAAAAAGGGTTTAGAGAATAATTGAACAGCTACAACCCACAGAATACTGACAAACTCGTTTTCACATACAATGAAATTCTTGCCGTTCCATCCTCATTCATCCTTGAAACATTAAAAATTCTTAAACTAGATCCTCCTAAGCTCAGATGTGACTGCCACAAATACAACCTAAGAAATACAAACTTAGATTACAATTATCAACAACATAGATTAACTAAAACCAGTAAATATCTGCCAATATTAGGGCCTAAAGTAATCAATGTCCTTCCAGAAAACTTAAAAATAACAAATAAGAACAAATTCTTAAAAAAAACTCAAACTCTATCTTCTTGATAATCTTATTACAGACTATCTTTCTAAATATATTTTCCTTAATCTTCTTATAACGGTTTATAGTAATTTTTCCAAGAGCACAAAACTCTCCCTAAACATAGGCTAGAGTAACTTCAATCAAATGCCCACAACACATACAAATACCCCCCGTCGCAGCAGACCTGCGTACTCAGCGAATTTCCAAATTAGTAATATTAATTTTGACCAGAAGAACTTGTAAACAAAATTTCATTACGTGCTCATAAATAGGAAAATATTGTCAATTCTCCTAATGATACATATAGGGAAAGAGTATGCAGGTATGCTGCCATGGGGAACACTAAAAGTAGATTTTAAGCATAGAAAAATTTTTTTTGGAACATATGAAGCCATATCCTAAGTTTCATCAATATCTATCTGTCCATAACTAAAAGAGTTTGCCTATTCTCTATATGATTAACATGGGAAAAGAGTATGCAGGTTTGCTGCCATGATAAGTACTAAACGAAGATTTTTTTACATAAATGGTTGAATCTCAACCAAATGAAGCTAAATACCAAGTTTCATCCAAAAATATTGGTTAATAATTGAAATAATAACACATCCTGATTCTCCATAAGATTAACATTAGAGCCCCAAAATACAATGTACTGTCTTTAGAATTTTTAATATCTCGGTAACCAATGGAGATAGAGCAAAGCTTCAAAATACTAAATTGTGTGTTTTTTGAGCTAAATCCAATGGTGAAAATAAAAATTTAAAATTTAAAAAAATTACATATGAAAAATGTTAAAAACTCATTTTTGGGTTTTACAAAACCCCCCAAAACTACCCCTTCCGGTAGGTCGATATGTCTGGTTTCCGAACTCATCCGAATAAACGTAGGATTACACATCTCTACCAAATTTGGTGTCGATCGGACCGTTTTTACGAGAGTTATCGTGTCTAGGGACACACATATATATATATATTCTTAATTGGAGAAGTGTCAAACGACTGTTATGTTAATAAAAACTTTGACATGAAATGAAAAAGATAAATTGCTAATTTTCGTTTATTACAATAAATGTTTTCAAGCTAGAAAGAAATATAGACCATGAGCCGCCAATATGAAACCCTCCCCCCCCCCCCCCCCCCCCCCCGTGGGAATTTATGACTTATACTTTTTTTTGGTATTACCTACTAGATTAAGAATTCGGTTGTTTGCCTTTTTTAAATTACAGTATATTCCAGTAAACCAAGAAAAGACGGCCTACGAGGAGTCAGACAAAATTTTAAGCAGCAGCATAGGTCGAGTTTGGTATCAAATTAAAGGTCTCACATAGCAGAGTACAATGCCGCAAACTAGACTTCAAATGGATGACCGAAACGGAAATGGCAGGCAAACAAATTTTCCATTAAAATATATGGGTAAAACTTTAAAATGCAATAACTTTCTTTATACCCAACCTTTTAACGTCGGGTTTGCGGCATTGTACTCTGCTAATTGGGACCTTTAATTTGATACCAAACTTGACCTATGCTGTTATTTAAGAATTTTGTCTGACTCCTCATGGGCCATCCCCCTTAAGGGGTAAAAAAGTGATAATGCCTTAAAAGAGTAGACATTTATGGCCATTATTGATATACCAAGTCTTGAAACTTTATCTATATTGGTAAAAAAAATATTTCACCGTTCTGGGACTTTTCGACCACACTGTATATAAAACAAGTTATTTCACTTTTTCACCATAAATCTAAACAAAATTCATAATTATTTGGAAATATTTAAGTAGAGAGCCTTATAAGGACCCATTAATTAATAAAATTGGCCAAGAAAACTGTTAGTGTTTTCGGTCAAAAGATTTTTGAAACTGAATCATTTTAATGATGACAGTAGATTTTATATTTTTCATGGTTTTTTCGTATTTTTCGGGATATGCTGTAATTTTTAAGTGGCAAACACCTAAAACCATAAAGTACATGTCAATACAAACACAGAAATGTATATGTCGAAAATTCCCACGGGGGGGAGTATATGTTCACATCAGCCTCTGCTCTAATAAGGATGAAATTTTAACATAACAAACATAAAATATAAACAAAAAATTTTTGACATTTAATATTTTGGAAAACATATGATTTTGAAATTTGTTTAGAGTACAAAGAATAATTTTCAGTTGTGTTGAATCAAAAATATAGGCTACCGGGTATCTCACGTAAGGTGTCTCAAATCTATTATAGATCAACAGTAAGTCCTACAATCTTGAAATAAAATCATTTCCCACTAAATTGACCCCAAGGAATAATTTTAAAATACTTTTAACGTTGTATAAATACAGGGTGTTCCAAAAACTGGAGGTCACAGGTACGAATCTCGGAAATTTCAAATAAAAAAATATGTCATATTATACATCAGAAAGGTCTATTTAATACAAACATTTTGTTGAAAACAGAATTTAGTTAAATCTTTATTCGTTTCAAAATGGCGTCCATTTTTGTAGCCAAAATCAATATTTACAGAATACCCTATAATTCTTTTATTATTTGTCACGAATGACTTCTGATTCAAAATAGTTATTTAAAATGAGCTAAGCTTTACAATGGTATGTCACAAGACCACATTTATTAAAAAACTAAAATTTCCAATATTTTATATTTTTGAAAATGTTTACATAAACAAAACTCAAAAATTTTAAATACAAACATATGCCATTTTGTACATCATATTAAAGCCCTTGTTAAACTGAGCAACTTTATAATTTACACTAATAGCGTATCTCTTATGGTTTTGTAGTAATAACGTAAAAATGCCATTTTCCCTTATGATTTGCATGTTAATTAATCAGAACATTATAGTATGGCAGTCCTTCTTTCATTGTTGCCATACCATTAAATTAACATGCAAGTTTTATGGGAAAATGACATTTTTTCGTTATTACTACAAAACCATAAGAGATACGCTATTAGTGTAAATTATAAAGTTGCTCAGTTTAACAAGGGCTTTAATATGATGTACAAAATGGCATATGTTTGTATTTAAAATTTTTGAGTTTTGTTTATGTAAACATTTTCAAAAATATAAAATATTGGAAATTTTAATTTTTTAATAAATGTGGTCTTGTGATATATCATTGAAAAGCTTAGCTTATTTCAAATAAGTATTTTGAATCAGAAGTCATTTATGACAAATAATAAAAGAATTACAGGGTATTCCGTAAATTTTGATTTTGGCTACAAAAATGGACGCCATTTTGAAACGAATAAAGATAACTCAATTCTGTTTTCACCAAAATGTTTGTATTAAATAGACCTTTCTATGATATATAATATGACATATGTTTGTATTTGAAATTTCCGAGATTCGAACCTGTGACCCCCAGTTTTTAGAACACCCTGTATTTATACAATGTTAAAAATATTTTTTTAAATTATTCCTTGGGGTCAATTTAGTGGGAAATGATTTTATTTCAAGATTGTAGGAGAAACTGTTAATCTATAATCGATTTGTGACACCTTGCGTGAGACACCCGGTATACTATCTTAAATTTAACCCGGAAGGAGCATTTTATTTTATTTTATTTTATTTCCCACGGTTAAACCAATTTTACAATTGTATGAGTATACAAGATGGTGACTATGACATTAAATTAAATTACTTTGAATATAAACTATGCAACAAAATAACAAGTACAATATAGATGGATAATATGATAACAACCTTTGAATATAAACTATGCAACAAAATAACAAGTACAATATAGATAGATATGATATGATAACAAGAATACTTAAAACGGAAGACAACAAAGAAAATAGATATGTACATAGTGTTGGTTTGGATTATTTTTGTGGGGAGACCATGCCCCCACAGACACTGGTGTAGCCCTTTAACGCAGCTACCAACAAATCACAAACACTAAGTTGAGTGGGAATGTGAGGAGACCATGCTGCCAACGAACACAAATGTGGCCCTTTAACGCAGCCACCAAGCACACACTTCACTGAATACACTCCACACACAAAGAAGACCCTACTCTCCATCGTTGTTGGGTAGAGAGAGGACCGAACGTCTGAAAGTTCCCAGGGAGTCCGAGAAGAAGTCCACCAGATTGCAAACACCATTTCCAGCCCTCATCATTCTGGGAATAGGACTGTGAAGAAGGTAGGTTGTACCTCTATACCTGATCTCGAAGAGGTAATGTGCTCTGGTAGGTGAAGGGATCCTGAAGTTGACCAGTTGAAGCAGGTGAGGACAATCAATATCTCCATGTATCAGCTTGTAAAGAAATATCAGATCGGCCACAAGACGTCTAGAAGCCAGAGGTTGCAGACCTAAGTTGGTTTCAATTTCGGTGATAGGGACATCTCTGTAGGCAAAGCCATTCTTCACTCCCAGTATCCTTATGAATCTTCTCTGTATGGATTGAAGTTTATCAATTTGTCCCAGCTGATACGGAGACCATACAGAAGAAGCATATTCCAAAATCGGTCTAACCAATGACTTGTATAAGAATGCCATTTGTGCGAGTGTTGAGGCCAAACCTCCCCAGCCTGAAAACCAAGCCCATCGTTCTCGATGCCCTAAGACAAATGCCATCAATGTGAGTACTGAAGTCCAGTGAAGAATCCATAATCACTCCGAGGTCTCTCACAATATCACACCTCTCAATCGGAACTCCATCCAAGTTCAGGTCAATCATAATTGGAGATTTTATTTTGTGAAACGTGATATGCTTGGACTTAATAGGATTTACCTCCATTAGGTTTATATCACACCATTGAGAGAGTTGGTGGAGCGAGTCTTGTAGCAAATGTAAGTCATCCTCAGTTCTTATTTTCTGGTACAGCTTGACATCATCAGCAAACAACGAATAATTAACACTCAAATTTCTTCCAATGTCATTGATGAAGAGGACAAATAAGAGTGGTCCCAAAAGCAACCCTTGAGGAACACCCGACGTGGCGATGAAGGAGGAAGACACATTAGAGCCATATTTTACAGCTAAAGTCCGGTCTTGTAAGTAACTTCTAAACCATAGCCACAGATTGCCGACAATCCCATAACCCTTTAACTTAGCAAGAAGATGGTCATGACTAACTTTATCGAAGGCTTTAGAGAAATCTACGTATATAGCATCCACTTGATTTCTACTACTAAAGGCTTCTAAAATATAGTCTTGGAAAAGTAGTAGATTAGTGATTGTTGATCTGCCCAACATAAATCCATGTTGCTCTTCCACAACCACTTGCCTAAAACGGGGCTTAAGAAAATCCAACACCAGACTTTCAAATACTTTACCCACTGCTGATTGGATGACTATGGGGCGATAATTCCTGATTTTAGTAGGATCACCTGACTTTAAAATCGGTACAACATGGCTGTGTTTAAGTAATGATGGAAAGCTCCCACAAGACAATGAAGTATTGAATAATTTAACAAGGACAGGAGCGAGCTGATTGCTGCAATGCTTAAGAACTGCTGGGGTTATACCATCCGGCCCAGCTCCTTTAGTCGAATCGAGAGACTCCATCTTCTTCTTGACTTCATCAAGGGTGACAGTAAAGTTCGATATGCTCATATTAGTCTCAAAATCATATGTATGTGGACAATCGATAGTTGGAGTATATACCGACTTAAAATAGGTAGAAAATAGCTCACAGATCTTATTGGGTTCAGATTCTTTCAGGCTATCAAACTCCATTACTTCAGGTTTGGGGTTGCTATGCTTTAGACCATTGACAAAGGACCAAAACACTTTGATGTTAGAGGGTATTACAGCCTCTAAATTGTGACGAGAATTTCTAACTAATAAAAATAGTGATGGTTATACGAGGTTCACCAAAACTTAGGAAATTCAGTCACTGGTAAAAATAAAAAGGAGTTCCTTGGAATCGCTCAGCGCGGTCGCTGGGATAATTCCAGGGGTCAAGTAACCCACAGCCAATTGTTCCAATAGTTCAGTTAATTATACTTACAAGAAAGAATTCAGTAATTTAGTGGTTATCAAATACTAGGCAGATCTCTAACGATCTAGAATTACTGTAACAAACTTACTTGTCACACTAACACAGATTTTAAACTCCCTATGTTAGGTTTCTGAAAGTAGGCTAGTCCAATAGGATTTAGAAATAAAAGTCAAAATATATTTAACTTCACCAGAGTAGGTTACACGTCACCTTACTGGTTACTACACGTTTTCACCAGACCTGTGCGAACCGGTCGTGGTTAAGGAAATGTAGGAAACTAAATAAATGTCGATAATTGAACTATTACAACCAGGAAGTTTAAACAAATTTATTTATCTAACTAGCTCGTTTGAATTACCCATGAAATGTCAGACGTTTATTGCCGAGATGTTCTCACAGCTAGGGGACGACTCAACCCTAGCCTGTTACAAAAGAACACTCAACGTCTCTAAATAATATTTTAAACTATTACCATTAACTTAACTAAAACTATACCTGAAGGCAGAAATGAAATTAATCGGTTAAAATAACAAACACCGATTCACTAGAACTTAAAAAAAAACGAACGCACAATTCCAATCCTCCGCACTAAACTTAAAACTTATACCACTCCGACGAGCCAAAGGTTTAAGTAGACGTGTTAGCACGGTAGACAGAACGAGAGTGGGAGCCGGCTCCCGGCTCATTTTCTTGAGCTCCCAATTTCTCGTTGAATCCTGATAACGGCACCAGCTGGACACTCCAGTTATCACAACAGCTGGTTGCAGGCTACCAGGGTCAACTCCAAAAAAAAGGATCACGTCGTAACGTCTGTTTTTGTGACGTAGCTTGGAGGACGAACGTCATGTCGTCTGGCCTCAACCGGCGTTTGAGGTTATGTTATTGTTTACAGGGGGTTATAGTGACGTGAAAGTTTTATTGGGATTTATGGGGTTTGTAGCGGCATTATTACACCGACATACAACCTCCTTTAAATAATGGGGAATGAGTCTATTCCCAGGGCTGTAAAGATAACCTTTCCCAGTATTGGACATGGTGGGAGAAATAAGGGCTCACTAGGCCTAGGTAAGCCTATCACCTCGGTCGTGAAACAAAGGTTAACAGTGACCAATAACGTAGGTAAGTGGTCAAATTTTACCCCCCAACAAATTTGGATCATCACACCCCCTCAACACATCGGAGTAAAAAAAAAAACAATAAAAAAAAATTATCAAAGCTCACCCCAAAATACAAATAAAGGTACCAACTGCTGGAACAACAAAATACTGAAAAGAAACTCAATGACAGTTTACAGAATTTATTTAACTATAAATCAACTGGCGATACAACGTCAGTTTTCACAATAAAACAGATTTTTTTTTTTTTTTTAATGACGACGGTTACCCTAGCACATATTAAACCCGAGGGCAATACGGTTTCAGGTCTTTAACGTGCACCGTCTGGGTATGGTTACTGTCACCATCCATCACCTCATAAAGGTTAGCTCCTTTCTTACTGGTTATTGTACAGGGACCGTGAAATTTTGGGGCTAGTTTCCCTACAATGGCGTCTGCTGCAGAGGACAAGACGTGAAGCCTTCGCATTACCTGATCACCAGCACAGAAATTCACCTCGCGACGACGAAGGTTATAATTCTTGGCTTGCTTCAGATAAGCGGCCTTGAGGTTTTTCTGCGCCACCTCGATCATACGTTTGAATTCCAAGTCTCGTTTACGCTTGGTCTCGCTCAACGGAGGGTCTTCCGGGTTATCCGACGCTTCGACGGATGGTCCTCTAAGGGCACAAGGAGGTTTCAATTCGCGACCCAGACACAGCATGGCGGGAGTGAACCCCGTGGATTCATGTACCGCTGTGTTGAGGGCATATTGAAATTCACTCAGGTGGTTATCCCATGCTCGGTGATTATCTTTCACAAACTGAGCAATCATGGTCTTCACCACCCGGTTTTGTCTCTCGACTGGATTGGATTGTGGACTATACGGTGCGGTCGTTTGTAAAACAACGCCCCACTCTTCTGCCAAATCGTGGAACATTTTAGAAACAAACTGCGTCCCGTAATCCGTAATAATCACATCCGGTGCCCCATGTCGCAGCAAGATTGCCTTTAGCTTCGTCACCACATTCTTAGCGGTTGCAAATCCAATGGGTGCTAATTCGGTCCACTTGCTAAAAGTGTCTTGCACCACTAAAAGAAATCGTTGCCCCTTTGCTGACCTGGGCAGTGGGCCAACTAAGTCAATAGAGACTTTGTACCATGGGCCATGGGGTTGACGAAAATACATCTTGCCCGCAGGCTTAGCCTGGGCTACTTTATAGGCCTGACATTGCGCGCAAGACCTAACGTAGGCCTTGACATCAGCGCGCCAATTCGGCCAAAAGTACCCAGCGGAAATCCTGGCAAGAGTTTTCTTCACCCCGAGATGACCAGCAGTAGGGGTGTCGTGATTCTCGTGAAGCACGTCCCGAATCTTCCCTTCTGGTACACACATCTTCCGCAACGTAGGTTGGTTCTTCCTAACAACCAGGCGGTACAGAGTGTCAGAACTGACCTCATAGCGTGGGTACCGCCCAGGATGTTTACCCACCAACTCCTTAGTCCGTTCGTACCAAGACATACGTTGACCGACCCCAATCACGACATCAGGGGAGTCACCGCCTAAGGGTTCAGTTCCCACCCCTCCGACGGCGGTTTCATCCGATGCTGACGGTTCTTCGCCCACCGCCTCGCTAGTCTCCACGCTGGGGTCACCACGGGGGGTTACTGTCACCCTCTCAGCCGCGGTTTCAGCCTCCAGACGCTGCAACTCCTTGGCACCTCGTCTCGTCAGAACTCCCACCTCGTAGGTTTCAAGGTTCTTCGGTTCGACGGGTAGGTTTTGATCGTCTGGGACCGGTTGCCGGGACAGGGCGTCCGCCACACGGTTTAGAGTCCCTTTGCGGTACCTAATCTCAAAATCAAATTGTTGCAGGTCCATGACCCACCGAGCCAAGCGCCCACTGGCTCATGAAGTTTCAGGAGCCATTTCAGGGCAATATGGTCGGTTATTGCAACAAAATGATAACCTTCTAGATAGGCCTTGAATTTACGTACCGCCCACACCAAAGCAAGACACTCCTTTTCCGTGGTTGTGTAGTTCTGCTCTGTTTCCGACAACAGGCGGCTGGCATAAGCAACGACCACTTCTCGACCATTTTGTCGCTGGGTCAAAGCAGCACCGAGCCCAGCGTTCGATGCATCAACCTGTAGAACGAACGTTTCGGCGAAATCAGGACAAGCGAGGATAGGGGCAGAACATAAGGAGCGCTTGAGTTCCCGGAAGGCCTGATCTTGATCGGGACCCCAGGACCATCTAGCATCCTTTTTCAGCAGTCCTCGTAACGGCGCTGTCACTGACGCAAACTTCTCCACGAAGCGACGATACCAAGAAGCCAGGCCCAGAAAACTACGCAGTGACTTGACATTCTTGGGAGTCGGGAAGTCCTGGATCGCTCGAACCTTCTCCGGGTCTGTGGAAATGCCGTCGCTATTCACCACATGACCCAGATACTTAAGTTCCTTCTGAGCAAAATGACACTTCTCAGGGTTTAAACGGAGGCCAGCCTCCGTGAGGCGGCGAAAAACAACCCTGAGGAGTTCAAGATGCTCTTCAAACGAGGACGACACAATGACCAAATCGTCAAGGTAAGCGAACGCTTTTGGTTCCAACTCAGGCCCAATAACTCTGTCTAGCAGTCGCTGGAAGGTAGCCCCGGCAGAGTGCAAACCGAAGGGCATCACCTTAAACTGGAAGAGTCCAAGTCCTGGCACCGTGAAAGCTGTTATGGGGCGACTTTCCTCCGCCAAAGGCACTTGCCAGTAACCTTGCTTGAGGTCCAAGGTACTGATATACTTGGCCTGCCTGAGTTTTTCGAGGATGGCATTTATCCTTGGCAAGGGATAGGCATCCTTGATAGAGGAGTCGTTCACCTTGCGCATGTCGATGCAAAAGCGATATTTACCCGTCGGTTTTTTAATCAAAACAACCGGGGAGCTCCACGGGCTGTCCGATGGTTCAATCACACCATCTCGCAACATGGCAGCTACCTCTTCGTTTATTATCGCTTGCATGGCAGGGTTACGTGGATAATGGCGTTGTTTGATGGGAACCGCGTTTGGTTTGAGACGAATAACATGCTCCGTCAACGGGGTTCGCCCAACAACAGACTCAAAACGGGGAAGTTCCTCCTCTAAAAATTTATGAAGTTGCCCTTCTTCGTTATCCGACAGGGGTTGTAGGGTGCCAGACGCACAACAGAACCCTTCACCCACTGCATCCTTCGCAACCTGTGGGACGTTTATTTTGATGAGTTTTAGTTCCTCAATACAACTCATCCCCAAGACAACGTCGGTCGTGAGGCCCGGAACGAAGAATGCCGTGAAATCATGGATGGCACCGGAGATCAAGATCGGTAACCGGTACCTATCTTGAATGCGGCAGCCCGAACCATCGGCCATTCTCAATTCCGCCTCAGAGGTCTCCGGTTGTACTCCGTGAGTTTGAAGATGATGGACAACCTTCTCTCCAATAAGGTTTACAACAGCACCGGTATCCAACAAGGCAATAAAATCTGAATCCAAAATCACGATACGTGTAAACGGGCGGATATCAGACACGTGTGAAGATTCACCGGCCGAACAATTGAAGTTTCCTACGAATCCAAGCCAGTTAGTCTACGAGTCGGAGGTCGTACGGCGCTGGGGCGCTGCGGACTCAGGTGACCTCCTAGAAACTGAGTCCGGCGTTAGTTTCCCGAGCGGCAGTCGCAACGATAGGTATACACACCTTCTCGTTTACATCGGAAACATTTCAGCACCTTAGGCTGAGTACAATCACGGTATACGTGCCCCTCGACAACGCAGTTGTAGCAAATGGGAGTCCTGCGCGAAGTAGACCGTAACGGTGAAGCGTCCCTGCGCGATTCATGTCGAGGACTAGGGGACCGGTTACTGGCACGCGGCCGCACAGTCCGGTCGTCGAACGACACCCGTTGGTTTGAGGGTTTATTCCCAACCCTAACATTCGCCTCAGTACGGTTAGGCTGCGCAGGTGCTGCTGGCGTTGTTGGTAAGAAGACCTCAGGAACGGTACTGTCCGCCACCGCAATGTCCAACGCCCGATTGCCGTGGCGTTTGGCGACATACGCAGTTTCCGGGACCAAGGCCTGGGACGCAGGAGGGGCAGTTTCCGGGACCAAGGCCTGGGACGCAGGAGGGGGTGGTTTGAAAGTCTTCCTTTCCCGCAACACCTCTTCAAACTCCTCAGCTCGCTCAGAGAGTTCCGCCAAGGTGGTGAAGTCCTGCCGTCGAATCATAAATTTATATTCGGGCCTCATATTCCGGTACACCAAATCGATTTTTTGTTGGTTAGAATAAGTACCTAAGCGCCGAATAAGGGTTGTGAGAGCAATAACAAAGTCCCGGAAAGGCTCACCTTCACCCTGTGTTCTTTTCCTGATCTCTTCGTCGAGGTTTCGGTGATACGCCGGTGGGAAGAACTGGGCTTGGAACATTTTAATAAAATCGGGAAAAGAGTTCCAAAGGTCCCGGTTATTCCTGTACCAGAGCAAGGCTTGTCCGTGCAAAAGCTCAGGCATAGCTTTCAGCAACTGGTTCGGGGAGAGGGAATAGGCTTCTCTAAGCTCCTCTAGGCGTTCAAGAAACGACACTGCATCACGTCTTCCGTCGAAGCGCAAATTCCATTTCCTGACCAGATTGCATAGAGTCGGGAACGTTTTATCAACGTTATACGGCGTTTCACCAACAACCATAACTCGCTGATCTATGGGAGCAGAGTCAGTATTTTGGAAAAAGGAGGCCTCACCCGACGGTGGAGGCTGTGCGACATTTCCCAAGTACATCTGTGAGGAACGCAGATCTGCCAGACGACGGTGGAAGTCTGACTCCCCTAAGTTAGGCCCAGGCGTGGGTTCAGTGGGACGGCGAGCTTGGTTGAAGTCAAGGCGTCGGCCTTGCACCAAGCCGTCAACCACCCACTGCACGTAGGCTGGATCAGCGTTAAGGGGTAATCCGAGAGACTCGCAAATACCTGCCAGAGCACCCAAACTAGAGCCACCCCGCGGGTCATCCATGGGTGACCTAGGAGCATAGGTTACTGTCGTGGTTGTCGCAATCCCACTACATGTAATCACCGTTGTCGATGGGGTTGTCGTCACCCCGCTGGCTGTCGTAACCAACATCGACTCGGTTGTCGTTGCCATTTCAAAATCAACTCAACAAGCCAACCAAATTAAATTGGTTTACAATTTCTACACTGCTTGTTTTAGGTTAGGCCTATTAATTAACTAAAATTGAATAGGCTAAGGGGTGGTCAGTATTAGGCCAACAAAATAAATTCAATTATAATGTTTAATCCTCTAATACACCCTAGGCCTAAGTTAAATTTCCTACACCAACATTCACCAATGAAAGAAAATAATTATAGCCTCATTAATTTGACTAGCCTATAGGTTATATTCACCAATTCAATCACAATCAGTTACCCACCTAGAGGCCTAACTGAATTCTATCTTTTCACCAAACCACAATTGACTGTTATAAAGTTACTGGTCCAACTGATCGGGCGCCATTTTGTGACGAGAATTTCTAACTAATAAAAATAGTGATGGTTATACGAGGTTCACCAAAACTTAGGAAATTCAGTCACTGGTAAAAATAAAAAGGAGTTCCTTGGAATCGCTCAGCGCGGTCGCTGGGATAATTCCAGGGGTCAAGTAACCCACAGCCAATTGTTCCAATAGTTCAGTTAATTATACTTACAAGAAAGAATTCAGTAATTTAGTGGTTATCAAATACTAGGCAGATCTCTAACGATCTAAAATTACTGTAACAAACTTACTTGTCACACTAACACAGATTTTAAACTCCCTATGTTAGGTTTCTGAAAGTAGGCTAGTCCAATAGGATTTAGAAATAAAAGTCAAAATATATTTAACTTCACCAGAGTAGGTTACACGTCACCTTACTGGTTACTACACGTTTTCACCAGACCTGTGCGAACCGGTCGTGGTTAAGGAAATGTAGGAAACTAAATAAATGTCGATAATTGAACTATTACAACCAGGAAGTTTAAACAAATTTATTTATCTAACTAGCTCGTTTGAATTACCCATGAAATGTCAGACGTTTATTGCCGAGATGTTCTCACAGCTAGGGGACGACTCAACCCTAGCCTGTTACAAAAGAACACTCAACGTCTCTAAATAATATTTTAAACTATTACCATTAACTTAACTAAAACTATACCTGAAGGCAGAAATGAAATTAATCGGTTAAAATAACAAACACCGATTCACTAGAACTTAAAAAAAAACGAACGCACAATTCCAATCCTCCGCACTAAACTTAAAACTTATACCACTCCGACGAGCCAAAGGTTTAAGTAGACGTGTTAGCACGGTAGACAGAACGAGAGTGGGAGCCGGCTCCCGGCTCATTTTCTTGAGCTCCCAATTTCTCGTTGAATCCTGATAACGGCACCAGCTGGACACTCCAGTTATCACAACAGCTGGTTGCAGGCTACCAGGGTCAACTCCAAAAAAAAAGGATCACGTCGTAACGTCTGTTTTTGTGACGTAGCTTGGAGGACGAACGTCATGTCGTCTGGCCTCAACCGGCGTTTGAGGTTATGTTATTGTTTACAGGGGGTTATAGTGACGTGAAAGTTTTATTGGGATTTATGGGGTTTGTAGCGGCATTATTACACCGACATACAACCTCCTTTAAATAATGGGGAATGAGTCTATTCCCAGGGCTGTAAAGATAACCTTTCCCAGTGTTGGACATGGTGGGAGAAATAAGGGCTCACTAGGCCTAGGTAAGCCTATCACCTCGGTCGTGAATCAAAGGTTAACAGTGACCAATAACGTAGGTAAGTGGTCAAATTTTACCCCCCAACAAATTTGGATCGTCACAAAATGCTCCACGTAGCCAAGTCGACATAGTCTTGCCTCTCTCTTGCATTGTTCACGGACACGGCTGAAACTGCAATAGTCACCGTCATTCAAAGTTTCCTTGTACCTCCGATGGAGTGTCTTCTTAAGAATTACCAATTGTTTGAGGTGATTGCTGAACCAGCGGGGGAAACAGGAAGGACCAGTCCTTTTAAGAGGAGAGTGCCTTACAATGGCTTCACTCAAAGAATGCATGAAACCCTCCAAACCACTCAAATCATCTCCCAAATTCATATTCAGAGCCCCCTGTGTCAATTCGTTCTTGACCCCATCCAAATTGCACCTTTTCAAGTCCGGTATGTAGACAACAGCACTCTTCGAAATGTCAAAAGAACACTCTAAAGTAATAGAGATGGGTGGATGTATATCCTCAAAAGGCAGTAATGGATCAGTGGAAAGAGAGACACTGTGGTACCTTGGCATTGAGCTGAAGACTAGATCCAGCTGAACATCCCTACTGTTCATTACGTGGCTAATTTGCTGTAACCCTAACAGTGATGACAATTCACGGAGTACTCTCTCACTCGCAGATAAACTCACAGGATCATCTTGTGTCCAATTGCAGCCAGGGAGATTGAAATCGCCAACGATGACAATTGAGGCAAACTCTCCACATCTTGAAGTAATATCCACAACAGCATCAGCAAAAAGAGAATAACAGGAAGTAGGCTGATGTGGAGGTATGTATGTTGCACATAGCAGCAATCTTTGAGTCCCAGCACCAATGGCTACAAATATAGCTTCAAGACTATCATAAGGACAGCAAACTTCTGTGGATAGCAAGTTATTCCGAACTGCCATTAAAACACCACCACCAGAATTCTTATTACTAGTTTCCATGGACCTATCCTTCCTATAAACAGTGTAGTTGTGAAATCCCAACTCAGAGGTGCTAACAGAAGGTATCAAATTGGTCTCAGACAAAACGATCACATCATACATGGTAATGGAGGCTGTTTCATAAAGCAAATCTATCTTGGTCCGAAGGCCGTTAACATTTTGATATAATACTGTGGTTTTAGGTTTACCGTGGGAAATTATGCTTTTTTTGAAATAACTATTTTGGGTGTGCCATTGACATATTTAATAGTCAGATCAGATTCACCTCCCCTAGTTCCCTCTTCAAGCTTCTTCCTCAAATGATCCAGGTACTCCAACTCACGCTTAGTTTTGTCTCGAGCCAGCTTCATTCCAGCAAAGCATTGATCTTTAAAACCAATTGGTGTGCCAATTCAGAGTTTCTCAGTACCAGTTGGTTGGTTTTTGGGTTTCGATGTGGTTTGATTCTATGAACTGCTTTGAGATTTATTATAGCCTATATATATAAATTTTAGTGACTATTATTTTTGTTCTCTGAGCACCTAAAAACAAAAAAGTAACATGGTCCCGGGCTTAGGTCTTACCATGAGACCTACGGTAATAGCTTATTCCCTATGGGAAATTCGCTAACACACACCAACACAACACGACACATGAAGATGACGATTCCCTGGTCTGCCACGACTATGGTGAAGAGGGCCTAGGTAAAAGGTATTTGTTATTTAACCATTAAGCAAGAATTTTGTAGCAATAGGCGATGTCGTTATGTTCTCAATTATTTACATGGTTACAATAATACACTGAGTCATTCACAAAAGACACTTGTTTAAGTCCACTGAAACATTAAAATAACTTCCAGAGTCAAAGATTAGACTAGAAGGGCTACAAAAAATATAAAATTTCTTAAGTATGATCAAGAAAGTAAATCACTTTCAGTAAATGACTTTCTATTATTTTAGTCATCTTACAAAATAAAGGCAAATATTAACTTACTTTTACCAGGACTGGGGAAAACTGCTGTAATTAATATGTACAAGGACTGTTTCATTAGGGGGTAAAAGATTTAGGAAAATGGTACCCAAAATGTCACTAGCGTGATAACAAAAAAACAGCTGGTACATGTTACTCTTATGGACATCAGATGGATTACATCACCAGCTTTATACAGGGTGTCTTTAAAGTCCGTCATAAAATTTCAATAAAGGGTTTATTCGGTCAAAATAAGCAAAAAAAATGTCATATGAAGGTATTACTATGCATATTTACCGATATATCCACCATTTTGTTTTTTCCACTTAATAATTTCAGTGATGGATTGCTGTAGAAACTTCATATTTGACATGGATCTTTATAACACCAATAAACATCTCCACAATAACAGTTATTTTTCTGCGATGTATATTTTCAAAATGGCGGCCACTTAAAATTTTTTAGTCTAAAATATGCCGTTCAGGAGCTAAAAATGGAATTTAAAATTTTTTAACTCAAATATTATAAAACCAGTAAATTTTATCCAAATTTTACTAGACACAAAAAAGTTTACAAACTGTATTATCTAGCCAATGATACCTAGTTTGTAAGAATCTAACAACAAATAATGGAGTTCTACTTGTGGGAGTTCTACAAGTACCATGTAAGTAAGTATCAAGTGGTACCGGTCAAAAGCGGCATTTTCCAACATCAAAGGAATGAAACAGCCCTTTTTTGTTTATATTTTCTCAGCAGTCCTGCTTTTATCTTCTAAATTTCACTTACCAGGCTTCTTCTCCTTCCTCAAACACTGACTGCTCCACCAACTTGTCAAGTTGCCTTAGATTTTCTTTGATCTTTTCTTCTTTTATAGTTTCTTGCATTTCAGTTGACATAGATTCTACAAGACCAGCTCTCATTTTTTTCTGCATTTTTCCTGGTGCAGACTTGGATTTTTTTATAACTTTTAATTGTCCCAGGAGAGATTGATAGTCCTCTTCACTGAAATACACAATACATTGAGTGGTATAGAGCTTACTTTTGAATGTGAATGTGCCAAATCAATTCTGAGGAAAGTTAATAGCATTTACAGGTTCAACTCCGGACCCAGTGGAAATTTGCCATTGAGGTATTAATTAATTACAAGAGATCGCCCACTGATCGGAAATTAGTTAATTCTGTACTAAAATAAGAGTTTTAAAATATGTTATAACTAAACTAAAATATTTGTTCTTTCTGTTCTACTAGCATTTATTATTATAACCATTGACTTTGTACACTACATGAGTAGACTTCTCATAGCATAGGCGTGTGTGAAGCATATTGACGGTTGGCGATCTCGTGCAGCGTCCATCGAAGTACACGTAACATATGATAGATAAATCAATATTAACACTCTTCTAAACCAAGGATGAAACATTTTATAACTGAAAGTTATGTTTATGTTTTGGTAAAATGTTTTGGCAGCACTGTAAATTCAGCTGAATAATAACAACATCGATGGCAGCGACTCTGGTGCGGCGTCCACCGAACTTCTAAATTTTTGCCTCAAACTAAATGCATTGGATGAGAGGTCTATTCACGTTAGTGTACATAGTCAATGTTATAACTGTTATGGTGTTAATTCATTTAATCAATTACCCTTCTACCATAAGATTACATTGAAACTTTGAAAGCCTGTAGGGCGTAGTCCTGGGGGCTGATGTGAATTATAATGGGATTCTGCTCATCTACAGGAGCATACCTTACTAATGGTATGGGTTGAATTATCCTACAATGCACACAAGCTAAGAATAAAGGAGGAAGAGAATCATGCTTGTCTATCAATATCTATCTAACGACAGTTTAACATTAGATACTGTAGTAACAAGATGGGGGTTTGGGCCGTTCCCCATCAAAACATTAAAATACCCCCATCACAGCAGACCTTCGTACTCAGCGAATTTCCAATAAAATTTGTTATCCCCCCCCCCCCCACACATATACACCATGGGATTGAGGATGAAGGTTTGCTGCCATAGGGGTGTTGTAAGCAAAGAAACGATAATTCGTTCCTAGTGCAGGTACATGCCAAATTGTATGAAATTCTGGTAATTTTTATTTTCCCCATTAAAACCCCATGGGGTTGAGTATGTAGGTTTGCCACCATGGGCATTGTAAGCAAATATTTCTAACCTAACCTAAGTTAGGCCTACACTCAATCTAGGCTAGTGAATGTACATATAAAAAATTTTATCAAGTTAAGCTTATGTGTATAAATAAGTGAGATGGAGGGATTTGTTCATGTACCATAAAAATAAAATGGAAAACCTTTTTTGGATTTTCTCTGATATCTGTGAAACAATATTAAAAAATTCAAAAAATTTTGTGTTCAAAAAAATTGTGTAAAAATTCAAAGCATTTTAGGACATATGTTTATATAATTTTTTGTTTGTTTTGGCATGCTCAATAACCTGGAAAAGTTTGTAAAGGTGGAAGCTGGACACCCTGTATTATTCATGTAGATATAGGACCCTACAGGGTGTTCAGATAAAAAGTTTCAGGAATTCAGGAGGTCATTGCCCATATCAAAATAAGTAAAAAAGTTTTTATGAACATATGTACAAAAATGCTTCGTTAACCCGCTAGCTACCATTTTGTTTTTCAAATTAAATAATTTTTATTTAACGGATCATTGTATTAAGTCTATATTTGGCATAGACCTTTATCACACTAATTTACTTTTCCAGTAAAAAAAAATATTTTTTACCAATTTGTATTAAAAAAGTGTAGCCTATTTTAAAAATGTTTAACTCTAATATAACAAAACCGGTAAATTGTATCCAAATTTTACGGAAAACAAAAAAGTTGGCAAATTAAATTATCTAATCAATAATACCAAGTTTGTAAGGATCTGACAATAACGGAGGGGATTTTTTATTAAAATACCCTTAGTTTGACAAAATTTTAAGGCAAAATCAATGTATTTATGCATAAAAATCTCAATAAATCCGTTATTTGTTGTCGGATAATTACAAACTTGATATTATTGGTTAAATAATTTAATTTGCCAACTTTTTGTCCCCCATAAAAGTTTGATAAAATTTACCAGTTTTGTAATATTACAGTTAAAACTTTTAACTGGACGCCATTTTGAATAGGCTACAAATCGGAAAAAATACATTTTTCACTAAAAATGAACATTAGTGTAATAAAGGTTTATGCCAAATATGAACATAATACTTACAATGATCCGTTACGGAAATGAAATTAAAAATTTAAATCAGAACTTTAAAAATTGGTTAAGGAAAACTGCTTCTGTAACATTGAGGATTTCCTTGCAAAAAAACCTGACCCCCAAAAGCCTCACTTGGAATCCTAACCTAGCCTGACCTAACCTCGTCCCTCAAACCCCTTGATCCATGGAACCTCATCCATCAGAAAATACGTGGACCCCATCAAGGCCACTGGACGCCTTCAGTGTCTGGATCATCAAGAAAGCCTACGAAGAAGAGGACTGTATGTATGTAATGGGCTTACCTATAACAGAATTGTGGTAGCCCAACTTAAGCCTGAACCTAAAATTAAGTTAATAAGTTATTTTTTACCTTACTCCAGATGATACATCTTCAATGGCATTCTTTACATATATAAAAAATCTAGAGTAGCGATCCATTGCAAAAGAGTTATCACAATCCTCTTCACTTCCATCAGCTAAAAACACTGAATCAGATAATGTTGACATGTTGCTCAGTTTTAAAAAATGTATCACTGTCCAGAACTTCAAAAACTATAGTTATGATGATAATGATTGTTACCAATGGTCAGATACTAGCGACTTGCCTGCAGTAGGCTTAAACATATTAGGCCTTTGTCTAATAATTTCAAGGGTTAAGTTGATTTTAAACCTGTGAAATCTCCTTGTTTAGTTTTATTTTCAAGCAATCCATGATAGGCCCTAGTTGATAGGCCTAGTACCAGTAAGAAACTTAAGTGAATGCTCTACACAGAAGGACGTCAATAGGATAATCATACTGGATTTAAGCATTCATTCCAACAAAAAGATTTACAAGTCCAAAAAATATCTTAGCCTAATGGTAAGGACTTTTAAAAAACAGTTAGGCCTAGTTTCTTGAAACAGCTTGGAAATTAGGGAAACTTAAATAAACTAAAACACTACGTACAGAGAAGAAACATAGCAAAGTTTATAATGTCCACACCAAAGAACTTAAACGAATCACAATACACTCACACACACGACACAATCTATGACTATGACTGAAGAAAGTTCTGCTGAAAACTGAAAGAAGTTCATTTAGGAGTATTTTGAATTCGGTTTGTTTTTTACTACATTTGCTTGCCTTGCGCTTGCAGTGCAGAATAGCAGAAATAAGAAGCATAAGAAGACCAATGAATGCAAAGCTAAAGCTATGGCGCGAAAGTTGGAAAAGATGATGGCGAAAATCCCGGGGTCTCATAGCAACTATGCTCATAGCAACTACAATTTGAACTTTTACTTAGGCACTAAAGAAAGCTTATGTTATCCCGACGCTTTTATTATAATTTTTATATTTATTAATCTCTACGGTACAACTTACAACAATTTACGAATTTAAAACATTATTCATAACAATTAGAAGTTTTTGCTCACTTTGGCTGTGGAAATACCCTAGGCCAATACAAGGTCTGTAAAGGAAGAATCATAACTTCTTCCCAGGTCAGCTGAATAACTTTTTTTGTGTTCCGGATATAAAGCGGAAAAAACTAAAACGGAAGACAAGTTACGTTATAATATAGTCCGTTTTTTTAAACCTGATCCTTCGAGGGAGAGATGGTGGAGGGGGTTTGTTTATACTTGCTACCAAGGCAAATATAATTGCCTTGCTTGCTACTATCCCTTTGGCTGAAGCCTTTTGTTTTTTTGTTGGTTTTTTTGTTGGTTTTTTGTTGTTTTTGTTTTATTTCACTGTTGCATACCAGCTGATAATTTTACATCACAACATAATGTGTATCAGTTTTACAATATTATTGGTAGCAGTTGTTTTTTAATCAGTTTACTTTAGAACTGTTACTTTTTAACAAGGAATAGGTTTGGCTTAAAAATATATCAGCTGACTAGGAGTTACTAAAAGATATTATAATTTATTTAAAACGTTATTTGAGGAAATCTGATACTCGACAAACGTTTGTCACGAGTTTAATTGTGTTGTTTACAGTTTAAACCCCTCCCCCACCCTAATTTTCTCGAGAAGGATCATTAAGCCCCCCACACACTATCAGACCAGACCTCCAGACCAGACCGTCTGGTCTGGTGTCTGACACCTGTCGTATCAGTCTGACTGGGACGGTGGCGACGTCCTGTAATCCAGCTACTTGGAGGTCACGAATTGTGGATAGTTATAAGTGACGGCTTGTGGATGCGATATTCTCTGGTGGGGATTAACGTCCGCACTAGTGAACATTAGTTCATCCATAAAGACCATCCTCATGATTAGACCAATTCGTATATGGGAGGTTGAAATTAATTGTGGTTCGGATCCCACGTTAAACTGTAGGTCCCTAGATACACCATTGGCTGTTGGGCTATTAATTAACAGCCCTGTCTAAGGAAAATGTCGGCCTTAGTCAGTAACAAGACTACAAGATCGCGCCACAATCATTCTACACTCATCTCTCATTCATACTTGGCTTTAAACTACCTATTGAGTTAGGTCGCCATTTCAATAAAGGTATTAAAGGTGTCGTGTGTGGGGCTGTCTGCGGACCGATTTTCTCGGACCAGACTGTCCGCGTGTATGATGGTTGAACCCTCCGACCACCGACGGTCTGAGGTTCCCCCACCACAATTTTTGTCTGGTCTGTGAGTGTGTAGCCCTGTCTGTCAGACGCCCTACCGTTTGCAGCACAGGTTTCAAATATGATTGATGACAGAAGCTGAGGCGAAATAGCAGCACTGAATTTTAGGTCTTCGTAACTCCTCCCAGTTGCCAGATATCGAAGAGTTACAATCAGTCTTTCCTCAGCACTAACTGAACTTCTAAATAAAGTGTTCTTTTTCTCAATGAAAGGCTTAACCATATTGAGTAAATCGGTAAAACACTGCTCGTCCATTGGAAAAAAAATTTCTAAAATCACTCCCGTCCAGTTCTTTTAAGCGTGTAAACCTTTTTCAATCATTTAGCCACTGCTTAGCCCGTATTTTCCGTTTCTTCCAGCGTTTTCCCTCAGTTATCAACACAAAACTAAGATCTAAACCTATTTCCTTATTCCTAGACAACACTGGTGCAATGAGGTGTTCTCATCAACGTGTCTCAACTACGAATGTTTGTTTGGTCGTTTGGTCTGGAAGTGTGTAGAGCCGTCCAAGACGGCATGCTTGCAGCCAGACGGTCTGGTATGACGGTCTGGTCTGATAGTGTGTGGGGGGCTTTAAAAAACGGACTATATTTACCATTACACAGCTGATTGAAAAAGAGAATGAAGCAGTCCTGCCATGGGTACGATATTTATCGTAACGACACCATATTACTCTATTTTAAATTTGGATTAATATTAGTTGATAACAAACAATTCGGTAAATACCAAATTACAAATTATCAATCAAGGTAAATATAAAACCATAAATTCTACCCTAGTTTGCTTTGAAATTCCTTATTTTAGTAATAGTTGAGACAAAAAATCCCCAACGCAAGCGAGAACGAATGTTGTTTCCTGCAACGTTGGCAACACTTTGCGACGATACGAGCCAATCGTCACAATAAATTCACTAAAAAAATTAAATTTCACTTCTATATCTTCGTAATAAAAATTCACTTATAACTTACTTTCACGTTTCTAATCACTAAAAAAATTCTATCAAAACGAATAATTACTAAACTAATAAGTTACAATCATTTATTAAATTCAAAGTACGAAATTCCAACCTATTCAAACATTTTGTTTTGAAAAAACTAAAATATAAACAAATATATTGACACCTGATTAAATTTACTTTTAAAAAACACGTGGTTGCTTAAAGACAGACTTTTAGAAACGCCAAATCAGCAAGCGTTTTCTGTACGGTACGTAGAAATTAGTTAACCCGGCACATTTTAAATGCATAATCAGAGGTGAAGAACTCGGCAACAGCTGGCTCTCCGAACCGAAAGGTAAGGGTTCTCGGCTAACGCTGGTCTTCTACTCCACTTTTATAAGTAGATTCGGCTCTAGCTGACTACATAGAGCGATAATTGGCTTTTAGCTATTTCGCTACTAGTTTTTCGGCTCCGCCTAGTCTACGCACGAAATTAAATCGCGATAATTTGAATTTTATCATTTCATCCATTTCATACCATCACCTGTTTGTTTTGCTTTGTTTTATTTTATTGATTTGTTAACTTTAAAGTTTTATTTTAAATAAACTAAACGTTGTTAATTGTATTAAAATCTTTTTATTTCATAGAATAATTTTAGTGCCGTGGCAAAGAACCTACCCTGAAGTAAAATAGTAAAAAAAATAATAAAATAATAGTTAAAATCCTGTGAAATATTTCAATTTTGGCGCCCAACGAGTAGGCATAGTTTAAACAATAAACTAAATAAAGACTTTAAACTTACCATTGCAAAAAAAAACAAAATATAAGTAACAAAGGATGGATAATAAAACTCACAAAAAACCCAAAAACACCCAAAGACGATCCAGATCTTTGAGTAGGCCACAAACCAGACAAGTAGAACGAAACTCTCAAACAATCCAATCGTTATCATTAAATATTACCCCTTTCCAATCCCCAACTAGAACTGACAGACAAATAATTCCCAAGGCTGGAGAAAGAATTGAACAATCCAATTTACAAGATTTGTTAAAAGAATTTTCTAACCAAATTATCGGGAATCTAGGAACTAAAATCGAAAAACTAGAAACGAAAATGAATGAGATTAATAAGGCCCTAGAATGTAAGATAAATACTGTAGAACAAAAGCTCTTAAACACTATTAACTATGAAATAGGTCAGACAAATAAAACCGTCAAAGAAAATATTGAAAAGCTTGAAGAAAAACTTAACGAAACTAATCTAGAATTGCTGCAGAACAAACATGAGTTAAATCAAAAAATTGAATATCAAGCAAAAAACAACGATATTCATTATAAAAGATTAGAAAAGGAAATAAAAACAGTTAAACAGAACATTGATCAAGTTGAAGATAACCTGGGGACAAACATTATAAAACTTAGGAATGAAATTGAAATCGACATAAACAGAAAAATAGAATCTCAGGAATTCGCTGTAAAAGATCTACACAAAAAATGAGTGAGACTCAAAACGAAAAGGAAGTTAAAGTAATATATCAATACAAACATCCACTAAACATTCCTCAATTTAACGGGAAACAAAGTAATCCAATGCTATTTTTGAATAAGCTAAAATCTTATATCAACCAGGAAAAATCCCAATTTGGAAATGCAAGGAACGTAATAGAAATCATTGATGAAGTAATGATAGAAAACGCCGCTTCATGGTGGCAACTTAATAAAGAAAATGTAAGAAACTACGAAGATTTTGAAATTATATTTATAAACAAGTATTGGAGTAGGGACATTCAACGTAATGTACGACAAAGAATGGAATATGAAAAATATCGGCATAACGGTAATTTAACTAGAGTTGAATACTTTACTGAACGAGCAGTTATGTTAAAATCAATAACTATTAATGCACCAGATGAAGAAGAAATTGTAACTATCCTTGCTGAACATTTTGGACAAACTATTATGGATGCGTGTAAGATACAGGGAATAACCACTATACAGGGAATGGAAAGACTGTTACAAAGGGAAGATAATGCTGAGAAAAATCGACAACTAAAAATCCACAACAACCCCTATAGCAAAATCCATACCAACGATCAAGTAAAATCACCCACAAACCAACAACACTCTAAATTTATAGGCAATGAGAATTATCAATCACGGGATAAACATAACTATGATCAGTGGCGAACTAACCAAAACCGAGCACCATATAAGCAATACGAACAAAGATACTCATCACAAGAACAACAAAAGGTATGCTCTATGATTACACAACGACAAAACCAAAGTGAAAACGACAACGGTTCTTTAAACAAGGAAGCACCGGGAGCTTTAAGCGTACAGGTGACCCCCCGGCCATAAAAATCCAAACTAATGAAACAAATAATTGCGTCTCGGTGCTATCAAACATTATGTCACCTAATAAAAACAATAATTCACCACTTAATGACTCAATAGTATCCAATATATATTGTTCAAAAGAATTATTAACAGAAGAAATACCTTCAGAATTACCTCAAACAAAAGACATAGAATGTCCAGAATTAGAATTGCAAATAAAAAATGTAAAATTAAAAGCTTTAATCGACACAGGCAGTAATGTTACGTGTGTTCAAAAGGAATGGTTAGAAGAAAATAAAGATAAAATAACAATCCATGGAAAACTACCCCTTGCTAATACTATTATTACGACAGCTACCGGACATAAGAGTAAAAGAATAAATACTATAATATTACTAGAAGTATCGTTCGGAAATTTCACTGCTATGATTCAGTACTTAGTTATCCCTAAGTTAATTCGAGAAATGATTATAGGGACAGATACAATAAACGAATTAGGAATGATCATTAACTTTCGTAATAAAACTGTCTCTATTGACAACGAGCAAACCATTATAAAATTTAATAACAAGACTGATATTGCTATACAGTGCCAAGTAATTCAATCAGTAGAAAATTCCCAAATTATAATAGAAGAAATGTACCAGGATGATACAAGTCATGACGTAATAAATACGACAAATTTAAACGAGGAACAAAAGAAAAGGTTGCAAGATTTGTTTAAAAAATATGAAAAGGTATTTTCTGATAAACCAGGACGATGTAACAAATACAAACATGAAATAAAAATAGATGAAACAAAACCATTTAAACTGCAAACTTATCCTATACCATTAAAATATGTCGATTCAATCAAAAACGAAATAAATGAAATGGAAAAGGACGGAATTATTGAAAGATGTAATAGCCCATATATCAATCCTATAGTTCCTGTGATAAAAACGACTGGCGAAATAAGAATTTGCTTAGACGCCAGGAAAATAAACGAAATTAGTGTACCTGATTACGAATGTAACCGCGGAGTAAGTGAGATATTATTTCAAGGGAGAAAAACTAGATGGTTAAGCACGCTCGATCTCTCCAGCGCTTTCTGGCAGGTAGAATTGACCCCAGAGTCTAGAAAATACACAGCTTTTCAATTTCAAGGTAAAACTTATCAATATTGCGTAGCTCCATTTGGCTTAAAAACTTCCTCGGCAGCATTGGTGCGTGCACTTAGTTTCGTTTTCCAAACCGAAATAGACCATTTTGCCTTGGTTTATGCGGACGATATTTTATGTCATTCCCCTGATTTTGAAACACACATCTCCAATTTAGGCGTTATTTTTCAAAAACTAATAGATGCCAATATGACGATTAAGTTTAAAAAATCTCTATTTTGTCGAAATCAAGTACCTTTCTTGGGATTTATTATAACTGGTGAGGGCATCGAACCTAATTCAGAACATATCCAAGCCATTTTAAACCTTAAACGACCTCGGAATCAAAAAGAATTAAGAGGATTTCTAGGGACGTTAAATTATTATAACAGATTCGTGGAAAAATATTCAGACACGATACAACCACTATTAAAGTTGACCTCTCAAAAACAAAAATTTATATGGACTGAAAAGGAAGAACAAGCTTTTGATAATGCAAAAAACCTATTTCTTAAAACTAATGTACTACATCACCCAGATCCGAATCGGGAATTTATATTACAATGCGATGCTAGTGATAAAGCCATTGGCGGTCACCTATATCAAATTAAGGAAGATGGCAGTAAAGGAGCAATAGCATTCATGAGTAGAGTTCTGAGGGGACACGAACTTAATCTATTTACTACAGAAAAGGAATTTTTGGCCATCTTATACTGTCTTCAAAAGGTTAGGCAAATAATACTTGGATGCAAAATTAAAATTATTACCGATCATAAGGCGCTGACTTTCATAAAGACGTGTAGGTTATTAAACTCTCGACTAACCAGGTGGGTTCTCGCTCTTCAAGAATATCAATATTCGATTGAAGGATGTTCTGGTAAAGAAAATGTAGTCGCGGATAGTTTAAGTAGGAGATGCCACTCTGAAATAGAAGGTAATGCCTATCAACCTACAAATTGCTATAATTAAAAGAGAACCAAATGAAGAGTTGTTAAGGCAGTTAAAAAATATAAAGGAAATTCAAACATCTGATTCAGAAATTAATAACATCTTAGAACGAAAACAAAGAGAAATCGAAGGAGAAAACTTAGATAAACCTATGACTTATTACAATATACAGGATGGTATATTGGTACAGAATACCAAATTAAATCCTAATTGGAGGATAGTAATCCCTGAAAGTATGGTAACACAATTAATATGGAGTTGTCATTTTTACTATCTCCACTGTGGGTCATTAAAATGTTTGCAACTACTAAGTGAATCTTTTATTTTCAAAAACATGTCCCGTAGGATTCGATCTACCATCTCTAAGTGTGAAATATGTCAAAAATGTAAAACCCCTAACTATACGACATATGGATTAACAAGCGGAGTAAACGTCTCAAATAAAAACGAAATTATCGCCATAGATTTTCTTGGACCTTTACCTAAAGGAAAATACGGTTTAAAGTATATTCTAATCGTTATAGATATTTTCTCAAAATTTGTTAAACTATATCCTTTGGTAAGAGCAACAACTAAATCAGTGATAAACAAAATATTTCTTGACTATATTCCAAACTATGGCAAACCAATGAAAATACATAGTGATAATGGAACTCAATTCAGAAGTAAAATGTGGCTTACCAAACTTACCACTGAAAACATAAGTCCAATATTTTCCCCAATTAGGCACCCACAACCAAACTTAGCAGAAAGAACCATTAAAGAAGTTAAACGGTGTCTTAGGACATATTGCTTTAATAATCAAAAATCGTGGCCCGATTATGTTAACATTATCAATGAGTTTTTAAATGAAACATATAACAGCACTACTAAACTTACCCCAAATGAGTTACATTTAAATAAAAGGAATCTTAGATTTTGGCATCATATTCTACCATTTTTTAATAACACTAAAGACTCCCACATTGTAAAGATAGAATTAGCTAAACAAAGAATAAAGAAAATTCAAAATGAAAGAGCTAAAAAACTTAATATCAAAAACAAAATAACCGAATTTAACGAAGGAGACTTAGTACTTTTACGAAGTGCTCCAAACTTGAACAATCTGATTGGTGAAACTAAGGGACTTTGCCAAATATATGAGGGACCTTACAGAATTCATAAAAGAATTGGAAATTCAACTTATATGTTAATTGATTTAAAACTCAATAAAATAAAAGGACCGTACCATGTTCAGTCATTAAAAAAGTTTTTAACAGAAAACCTTTAAAACTAAAAAGTTAACTTATTTGATTTTGCAGGATGGCAACAGTTACAAACCGACCAATCTACATACCAAAGAAAGGAGGGAAGAAAAAGAATAAAGCATTTAAAAAATGGATTGAAAAACTTACCCCTGAAGATCCCCGATTGGAAATTATTAAAAAAATGTTGAAGCCTGAAGGAACAAAAGCGTCTATGTTTGCAAATGAAGAAAAAAATAAACTAAAGTTACTTGCACAACGGGAGAGGCAAAACATTAAAAGAATGGTGGAAGAAAAAGAGAAATGGTATTCATCTTTATTAGACTTCAAAGAGAATATACCTAAAGAAAAACCAAAGCCCAAAGAAGCAAGCTTGGAGACCAAAAAAAACCAAAAAGGAAAATCACCTATTCAGAGTACATCTTAAGAAAAATGAAACATCCAAAATTGATTTCTCCACTGCAATCCCCAACGAAAAATGAAGACGTTCTATCCATAAATGTCGACGAAGAGGACTTACTTCTCGATGTAATATCATAATAATTCAAGAGAGAAGAACCAAGAGGAAGACACGAATAATTGTTTTGTATATTTTTTAGGTTATTCATTATTTGTTATTCATCCATCTTAATTTTTCATCATCATTCATCATTCATAAAAATTTTGTTTTCTCGCATAACTTTCGAAATCAAAATTTTTGAGGGGACAATTGCGACGATACGAGCCAATCGTCACAATAAATTCACTAAAAAAATTAAATTTCACTTCTATATCTTCGTAATAAAAATTCACTTATAACTTACTTTCACGTTTCTAATCACTAAAAAAATTCTATCAAAACGAATAATTACTAAACTAATAAGTTACAATCATTTATTAAATTCAAAGTACGAAATTCCAACCTATTCAAACATTTTGTTTTGAAAAAACTTTTTTTTTTTTTTAACTCTTTATTTTGGCCAAGTGACAAAATGCCATGACAAGCCCTCAATTGGAATAAAATTATGATTTTAAAAAACTAAACAATAGAAATTTTACCACAAAGCAATCAAATAACAAAAGAATTAAATATGGATATTTTCACTTTTGATAAATTCAAAGGTAACGTCCAAAACTTCAAAATTTTCATATGATAAAATAGATAAAATATTACAAGGAAGTTCCACTTTCAATTTCGTTAAATCTTTGATCATTTTCTTCCTTTTGTCTTCATTAAAAAGCATGCATGCAAAAAGTAGATGGTCAGGTGTAGCAGAGTCTTGAAGACAATCACAGACTTGACTGTTGGACAAATTAATACGATAAAGATGATTCCTGGAAAAAGTATGACCACATCTTAATCTGCAAAATAGTGTGACGAATCTACGGCTCCTATTACAATCATAAAACCAGGGAAGAGTAACGACACAAGGTTTTAGTATGAAAATCCTGCTTCCTTTAAACGCACTAGAAATTTCCCATTCCTCTTGCCATTTCTTGTAGGCATTTCTCCGGAACAGGGGTCTGAGGTCGAGAAAGGATGGGTGGTAGGACGAATTGTAATACGTGGCACACTTTGCAGCATGATCCGCTTTATCATTTCCTTCTATCCCTGAGTGTCCAGGTATCCATACAAAAACAATTTTGAAGCCTTTTGCAGACAATTCAAATATTTTACTTTTGATTTTGATAATTGTTGGATGGGAATTGAAATTCATTTTCAAGTTTCCAAGGGCCGTGATGACGCTTTTAGAGTCCGATAGAATGACAGATTTTTTATAATTTTTTGTTTCAATATAATACAGGGCATGATGTATGGCAATCGCCTCTGCAGAAAATATGGAGAAGTTATGATTAATAGTAAAAGATATAGTGCAGTTTTCACGAGAATCAACTAAAGCACACGAGGTAAAATGTGTATCCATATTCTTTGAAGCATCAGTGTAAATGCGATTGAATTCAGTCCAGTATCTATTCATATATTGAGAAAATTCTTCCTTAATACATACAAAATCCGAGCTTTTACAATGAAGGTGGTGTGTCTGTACATTTACTAAAAGAGCATTGTAATCTATGTGAAAAAAATTGTTGTAAAGATTATATAATGTGTTCCTGGTTATAATTCGGTTATCAATCATATACCTATAGCTTTTAACTAAAAGAGGGATTCCTTTCTTTTCCCAATATGGGAACTGAACACAAGATCGATTGAGTTGATCAATTTGTTTTTGTAAAGGATGAAAAGGCACGGAAAATGTTTTTAACAAATATCTATCACTCAGAAGCTGTCTTCTAAGGTACAACGGAATAATGTTTGCTTCCACTTCCATGGCATTACAAGGTGAAGATCTCATTAGACCTAAACTGCTTCTGATAGCCCTGTATTGTATTTTATCAAGTTGACAAATAATATGTTTAGAAGCATTACCATATATGAAACATCCAAAGTCCAAAACTGATCTTATAAGGGACTTGTACAACATTAACAACGTTTGTGGATCCGCCCCCCAGTAACAAGTCGAGACCGACCTTATTATATTTAGTCTTCTATTACATTGTTCTTCTAATACATTTATATGTTTCTTCCATGAGAGTTTACGGTCAAATGTGAGACCTAGAAACTTCTGTTCCTGAACACACGAAATGGGGCTGTTATTGTATAAGATATTGAGAATAGGAAGAACATTTTTTCGTGAGAATACACAAACCGCAGATTTCGATACTGAAACTTCTAGCCCTCTATGCCTACACCAATTGTAGAGATTGCATAAAGATTCATTCAAATATTCTTCACATTTCTTCCATGACTTATCGGTTACATATAATACCCAGTCATCTGCAAACTCAAGGGTTTTGATTTGAAAGTCAAAACAACTTGACAAATCCTTACAATATATTGAAAACAGCAGCGGACTCAACACTGAGCCTTGAGGTATACCTTTGCTGGTCCACTTTGGAGGTGATAGGCAGTTGTTAAACTTTACTTGTATTGAACGTTCAGAAAATAAATTAAATACATATTGCGCAACTTTACTCGGGATATTTAGGGACAGCATTTTTTGTGATAAAATGTGGAGATTCACACTATCATACGCCCCTTCGATATCCAAAAATACAGCAGCAAGGAATTTAGATTCATTGAATGCTTTCTGAATGTCAGTTGTTAGAAGAGCTAAGTTGTCAATACAACTTCTTCCGTTACGAAAAGCAAACTGAGTTGGAGAAAATTTGTTATGCCTTTCCATCCAATGTTGAAGTCTATTTTTGAGTAGTCTTTCAAACAATTTTCCCATTGCCGATGAAAGAGCAATCGGTCTGTATCTGTCAGCAAGGTGAGGGTCTTTATTAGGCTTATTGAAGGGCACAATGATATATTCCTTCCAAGAATTCGGGATGATATTGTAGATCCATAGTTTGTTAAGAACTTTTAAAAGAACCAAACGTGATTTTTCTGGAAGACGGATTAAAAATAAATTGCTAATAGAATCTTTACCAGGTGAAGTACATTTAAGAGACGAGAGTGCAAACATCAATTCTTGCTCAGAGAATATTTCCACGAGATTTTCATTCTTATCGTTAAGTGGACGTTCATTGATCAAAGAAGTGTACTGTAGATGAACTGACGGGGGTGCTAGTTTATCCAAAAATTCATCCAAGCACTCCGAAAAATATTTGTTTGCTTTGTGGGAGGTGAGTGATAAGAACCTGTATTTCAGATTCTTTACATTATGCCAAATTTCTGAGATAGGAGTTGATCGATTAATATTACTACAAAATGACATCCAATATTCTTTTTTTGTTGTTCGGAGGAATCTCTTCGTTGAAGCTGCAACTCTTTTATAGTTTAAATAATTTTCGTATGTTTGTTTACGTCGGTATTGCCTAAAGGCAACTCGTCGATTAGCAACGTGTTGAGAACATTCCAGGGTCCACCAGACGCATCGAGAAAAATTATATTTAGGGGATTTTATTTTTGGAATAGACAGTTCAGCAGCTTGAACTAAAAATTCAAAAAACCTTTCATAACAATCTATTGGATTAGAATCGAAATCTATTTGATCTACCAAAGAATCGATGGTCCTGGAAAAAAGAGACCAGTTTGCCTTCTTAAGACTGTAGTAAAATTTGTCTGGGTCAAGCGAGGGTTCTTTCTTGTTCGAATCTCTCGAAGTGCAAGAAAGTGTAACTATTATAGGTACATGTTGCGTTCCATTCCAGTCTTGTAAAGTTTCCCAATTTGATACTAGGGCTAAAGGGGAAGAAACTATCGATAAATCTATAGCGCTAGTTTTTAGGGGATACCCCGAAAAGTAAGTTGGTTCCCCGGAGTTTAAAAAAACAAGATCCGTATCTTCAATGAACTGATGAAGCTGAATGCCTTTTATGTCATTAGAAATATTTCCCCAAGATGTGTGATGTGCGTTGAAATCTCCCAATATTACAACATTTTGACTGTAATTCGAGAAAAACGTTCCCCAATCATCGGCTGAAATTTTATGAGGGGGAGGTGCATACACAGAAAAAATATGAAGAAATTTTTTATCAAACTCAATTGTTGCCCCAGCGACATTTATTTCATTATTTAAAAATGTCCTAGGAAAATCAATATCAATTGCGGAAAACTTGATGCTTTTATTGACCAAGAGAGCAGAGCCGCCCCCGCCCCTGCCAATTCTGTCATCTCTTATAACTGAATAATTTTTGAATTGTATATCATAAAATGGGTTAAAACGAGTTTCAGAAAGTGCTGCTATATCAATATTATAAGTTTCTAGAAGGTATTCAATTTCACCTTTATGATTTAAGGCTGAATTACTATTCCACTGTAAAATTTTTAAATTCAAAGCACCACTCATGAAAGACGTAAACAGATGTACAGCAAAAAGTTGGTAGAATATAATTGCAGACAATACTTTAAAGTGAAGTATCCGATAAGGAATCATCAATAGCTTCTGACAAATGGCAAGATAAATCTATAGTCATAAACGGTTTTAACTTCAGAATAAGTTGATCAATGCTTAATTTCTTCTCTTGAAAAAGATTTAGATCAGACCTAATATTACCTGTTATAAGTTCTGTTGATGATGCATTCTGGGCGTGCGAAGGAGGTTCATCCACACAGTTTTTTCTTTCGGGCAAGTAAACTGGCTTAGAAGGAACCACTTCCTTGCTTTGGAGGTCCTTGTAGTAGTTGTAAGTGTATTTGGGTACAGGCAAGATTGGGCGATTTGTGTGTTTGACAAAAGACTTGGTTTGATGAACTTTATTGGAGGACCAAGCTTGAGGAACTTTATATTGAGTCGGAAGAGTCAACCGTTCCTGCAGCCGTGGTTTAGTTTCTCCGGTTCTGTTGAGACTAGGGAAGGATTCTTCATAATTCCTCTCTGCTACAGATGAAAATGTTGGAGGTGACCTATTCTTTCGCACCTGATTGGGAAATAGAAAATTTCTAGCTTCAATAAAAGATAAATTACGGTATGCCATAGTTTCTTTTATCTGCATCTGCACTTTGAATTCAGGGCAAGATCTATCATAAGAGGAGTGGGGACCATTGCAGAAGATGCAAGTCGGATCGTTTACTTTGTTGCAATCAGAAGAATGATGGTCCGACGCGCAGTTAGGACACCGACGTCCACTTTTACAATTCTTTGAAACATGACCATATCTTACACATTTAAAACACAATACTGGAGATGATACATAGGGTTCTACAGGACATCTGGTAAAAAACATGTACACAAAGTCCGGCAATCTCTTGCCTCTAAACTTCACAGAGACTAATGGTATGGGTTTTAAGGATTTTTTACCGTCCTCGTCAACCACTGTTTTGTTCAACCTCTTAACGGACATAATGGCTAGTCCGTTTGAAATTGTTAAATTGTCGAATATTTCTTCTTCTGACAGAGCTACATCGATATTACGTAACAGACCAATTCTTTCCAGTTGATAGGTAGGGATGAAAGCTTTCAACTTGTTATCTTTAACAAAAGAAGATGTGGTGAACATGTTTGCATCAGCAGCTGTTTGAAAGATGCATGCAACTCGATTTTTATTTAGAGGTTTGATTTCCAAGATTCCCCTAACATTGCCATTAAAAAGCTTCCTGCCCAAGGAGATGGGATGCATACGGCCAATATTTCGTTGGTCGTCCAGGTTTTCAACATATACCAAGAAGGGAGCAACATCATCATTACTATAGAGATTAATGTGAGGTGAATTAGGTTCTTGTTGATTCACTGTAGGGCTCTGGGAATAGTTATGATCGATAGGCCTGTTGTTTTCTGGTACTACATCAATGTTGGGATGGCCATTGACGCCTTGAGTTTCGATACTGTCGTGCACAGAACTAACATCAGTGAGTACAGTCACTTCTTGAGAAACTTCATTACCGGTTTCAGTCTCCATAATTTCACCAACTTCAGATTTCAACAACTTATTATTTCTCTGCTCATTTGAGGTACTTGAACGTCTTTGTCCGCGCCTTTTTACAGATATTGACCATCCTGTGTCACCATTGAGACCGGGGCTATTTACACTCATTTCAAAGAGATCCACTAAGGAAAACGACCAAAAAACGAACTAAGGTTAAGTAAAAGATAAAATCAAACTGAAAATAAAACAATCCTCTCACAAAGACTATGTTTTAGTTAGTTAAAAGCAATTATTTTACTTCCGAAATAAAACACGTCCTTTTTTTACAGAATGTAAACAATCCTCCTTGAATCAGAGAAAAGTTTTTTTTTTGAAAAAACTAAAATATAAACAAATATATTGACACCTGATTAAATTTACTTTTAAAAAACACGTGGTTGCTTAAAGACAGACTTTTAGAAACGCCAAATCAGCAAGCGTTTTCTGTACGGTACGTAGAAATTAGTTAACCCGGCACATTTTAAATGCATAATCAGAGGTGAAGAACTCGGCAACAGCTGGCTCTCCGAACCGAAAGGTAAGGGTTCTCGGCTAACGCTGGTCTTCTACTCCACTTTTATAAGTAGATTCGGCTCTAGCTGACTACATAGAGCGATAATTGGCTTTTAGCTATTTCGCTACTAGTTTTTCGGCTCCGCCTAGTCTACGCACGAAATTAAATCGCGATAATTTGAATTTTATCATTTCATCCATTTCATACCATCACCTGTTTGTTTTGCTTTGTTTTATTTTATTGATTTGTTAACTTTAAAGTTTTATTTTAAATAAACTAAACGTTGTTAATTGTATTAAAATCTTTTTATTTCATAGAATAATTTTAGTGCCGTGGCAAAGAACCTACCCTGAAGTAAAATAGTAAAAAAAAATAATAAAATAATAGTTAAAATCCTGTGAAATATTTCAACTTGTAGGTAACAAAGAGTAAAATGTTGGTCTTTTAACACTTTTTAAACTAACAAAACCTCTATGGCGACATTAATGGATGTCGCAGAAAGTTACACCATTGCTCTTATGGGATGTTGCTCACCTGGCCCTAGCCTACAGTCACCTTGAGGCCAATGCTGTTCTCAGTATTCTATCATTGACTATTGATAGTATCTAAAGTCAATGATTCTATCATGTCACGTCCCATAATTCCTCTTCTGCCACTGCTGACTGCAAGAGACACTTCACCGGTAATTTTGAGCACCCTCCAACCAAGGTCTGTAGAGGAAAAAGCATAATTGCTTCCAAGGTCTGCTGAATAGCTATTTTTTCTTGTTCCGGATATTAAGCGTCAAAACTAAAATGGAAGTCAAGTTAAGTATAATATTTATCATTACACAGCTGATTGATAAGGAGAATGAAGCAGTCTTGCCATGGGTACGATATTTTCGTAACGACACCATATTACTCTATTTTACATTTGGATTATAGTTAATAACAAACCATTAGGTAATGACCAAATTGACAATTATCAATCAAGGGAAATTCAAAACCATAAATTCTACTTTAGTTTGCTTTGAAATTCCTTATTTCGGTAATAGTTGAGACAAAAAATCTCCAACGCAAACGCAAACGATTGTTGTTTCCTGCAACGTTGGCAACACTTATAGGTAACAAAGAGTAAAATGTTGGTCTTTTAACACTTTTTAAACTAACAAAACCTCTATGGCGACATTAATGGATGTCGCAGAAAGTTACACCATTGCTCTTATGGGATGTAGCTCACCTGGCCCTGGCCTACAGTCACCTTGAGGCCAATGCTGTTCTCAGTATTCTATCATTGACTATTGATATCATCTACAGTCAATGATTCTATCATTGAGTAAGTTATGGAAACTATAGTCAGTGATTCTATGTTGATTAAAGATTTTAGCAATGAATACAAAAACTTGAAAAGGGCACATCTTTTGAAAGAAATTGTTAGAAATAATTTAGAAATTGAGAGTTTTGTAGAATTAACAAACCTTTATCAATATCTAAACAATAATAACTTGCATATAAATCCAAATAAAAGTAATTGTATATTTTTTTCAGGTCAAAGAACCATTGATATTGAACCACAGATTTTTATGAATGATTTTGAACATTTTTTTCAGGTCAAAGAACCATTGATATTGAACCACAGATTTTTATGAATGATTTTGAACTTCCGTTCTCTCCCGAAAGTAAATACCTTGGACTAATATTCGATCAACATTTTTCTTGGGCACCATATATAAATACTCCTTGCTCTAAATTGTCATCTCAATTATTTTTACTAAACAGGTTCGCTAAATTCAAAAATCCATTTCTAATTCGATTGATCTACACCCCGCTTATAGAGTCGCGTTTAGTATACGGAATCATACTTTGGGGATCCGCATCCCAGAGTGCTCTTTTGCGAATTTTCAAACTGCAAAAGAGAGCTATTCGAATAATGGCGGGTATAAATAGACGCACTTCTTGTAGAGAATTTTTTAAATCTTTTAAAATTTTAACATTGGCATCACATTATATTTATGAAACTTTAATTTTTTACATGTATAAATATGCATCATTTATAATAGGCACTGACGTACATCCTCATAACACAAGACACCGTTTTCAACATAGACAAACTCCCCACAGATTGGCAATTTCAGATTCACTACCACAAAATCTTGGACCAAAACTATTTAATAAACTCCCGGAAGAAATCAAATTGCTTGGCTACCCTAAATTATTTAAAAACAAACTAAAATCATTTCTTATGGAGAGAGCTTTTTACTAGGTAGATGAGTTCTTTGAAACGTAGGAATTTTTTGTAGCACACAGTATCTGTTTTTTGTTTTTTTTTAATGTTAATGTATTGTTTTAAGGTTATCTTGAAGAATTTATGTTTAATATGTATATATGACGTTTGCTATACAATTGTATTGATTGTCACATGCAATAAAGGATTTTGATTTGATTTGATTTGTTAAGAAAGTTTCTGTTCACGTAGTATAGCGCACTCCACCGTGAGAGCGCGCACGAGACAATAGCCTATAGTCAGATTACATTGTGACTTTGTTGCAGTTGGTCGCCAGCAAAGAATCTCTCTCGTCCTCAGACTGCATTCACACATCTTTCCAAAGAACTCCCCATCATTGTCCAAATTAGCATTGATATTCTTTTTTGCATTTTCACCCTTTTATATCTCCCATAAAATATAAATAAAACAAACAATAACATAAACTTTGCGACGAATCGTTTTTATACCAAGTCAATCATTTTTCATAGATATTATTTCTGTTTTTGTTCATTTTTCTCTCAAATACAACTTAAAACAGGACTCATTCTCACAGACAGGCACTAAGCCTTTGTGAGAATTAATTTCACTTATTATATTTAGCATATTAAGATCATTTACTTTAGAACTGTTACACGTTGCTTGTATGAAATTTAATTATGAACAATGTGAAATAAAGATGTTTTTGATTTGACCAACTGACATCATACATAACCTATGACAGTTTTCCATTATTTGGACCAATTATTCTCACAATTAATATGGGAAAACTTTCCGTCCGCCTACTTTAGTACTCATTTTGTAACCCAATTAAACAAATTTGAAAATAGCAGGATACCATTACGACGTTTATAACTTAGTTTATTTTTTTTAACGTATGATTCAATAAAATATCTTCATAAGAATAATATTAAAGTTTGAAAGCCCATACGACACAGAGTCTTTACAATAAATGGATTTAATAGCTTAAAATAACTACTTCTTGAGAAAAGGATTTCAATGATAGAAAATGTTCTACTAATGTAACTAATGTTTCAAATGGTGTTTTAAAGACACAATACTAAATAAGAAATGTAATATCTCCCTCTCTCTCGAACTATGTTTAGGCCTATTCCTCTGGCGCTATCTCTATTTGAGTGGTCAAGTTCAGTTTACAGCGTTCCTAACGAAAAAACTGCCAATTTTTAACATCGGATGTGACCTTCTTTACGTTTTTGTATTCATTGAGTTTAGTTTCCAAAAAGGACCTTCAACTGTTAAGTTATTCAACAGCGTTCTGGAGGATCAGCTGGACCTGATAAATAGAAGACACGTGTTATTTATTGTCTTAGTTATTTCTTTAGTTATTTTCATTTTCAGATTCAAGTTTAAAGTAACTTTAATTCACCTGGAGCGTTTTGTGGACATTTATTGGACAATAGTTTTTGCTTTACTCGTTATTTTTGCTCATTTCACCACTATATTCCGTTGCCATGGGAACGCCAAATAACCAAATTACTTCTGTTTTTGACAACCACCAGATGGACCACGAATCGAATGGAACAAAGAACGCCAATCAAAATAAATAAAGAATGGAACACCGTCGTATCGCCGAGAAAACAGTCGCACATCAACTGCTCGAAAAATAATGCCTTCGATTTGCATCAACTGAGCGAAACACGATAAGGGTACCCAAAAATGTGCATCAACTTCGGGAAGCCTGAGATAGGTATACGGTATAGTTGGCGGCGGAAGAAATCTCCTAGTTTATAGGTAATCACAAACACTCGTATCACAAAGTGTGGTCAAACTCTTGGCTTTGGCACTAGTATTCGTAAATATTTAAGGTGTTTTCTTAACACTCCACTCCCCATGTTATTTTCAAAGGGACAGATCAACCACTTTTCCTTGGATTTTTCGTAAATATGTTTTTTTTAAGTGTGCCAACTGTAAATATTTTCTTTATTGCTTTGTAAAAATAGGCTCACTTTTATTTGTTGTCAAAAATAGTAAAATGATTTTTGACATATTTTTTCATGGAGAAATTTATCAGTGAAAGAGTATAAAATTTAATAGTTAGGGCCGGATACAGGTTCCAAAGAGTTATAAAATCGTCAGAGTATGATAATATATCGTCCGTATGGGAACTAGATTTAAATTCAAACACGAAAATGTATCCTCCTGTTATGGAAATGACGCTATTCAATACTACTAGATCATAACCATGAATCTACTCCACTTTATCAGGTGAACAGATTTCGCATCAACAAATTTATCCATAGCCTCAAGAAAAGAAGAAGGCAGTTGTTGTTGACGAGCGGCTTACTAAGCTTTTCACCAGGAAATATGTCAAATAAAGGAAAAAACTTTTTTAGTTTTCGTCCAGTTTTAATGTAATGGAAAATTATCTAATTTGCAAATTTTAAAACCCTATGTTGTTTCATGGTATGATATTACAATAGACCCAAAAGTTGACACTGAAATAGTTCGCGCAGTTAATGCACGTCTCTGGTCGTCCCTTGGAGCGTTTCGCGCAGTTGATGCACGCCCGAGAAAACGAACCAACAGTAATGATTATCCCTTCACGTCCCACCAAATTAGCCCACAAAGTCAATAGTTATGGGGCAACTTGTCCAAATGGAAAAAAATAGAGTTTTGATTAATAACAACAAAACATAACAATCTTCAACAACAAAAATGATAATACCACAGTCTTCATTTAAAACATAAACAATGAATTCTTCTCATAATAGCAAATAAACATACTCCAGTTTTTTTCAATGAGATAGCATTTAGCAAAAGAAAAAAATTCAAATGGAAAACAAATAAATAACTCCTTCTTCTAAAGTGAAATAACAAAATATCACAGTCTTGGTACTTAAACAAAATGAAATTACTTCTTTAATAAATAAAGAAAACAAAAATCACAGCTCGTTTCAGTCTGTTTGTTGATCATTCAACGGTATTGCCGAGGGAAGTCTCCTACATCGATGCGGACAAAGGATCCGTCTTCGAAGAGGTACCGAGCCAAGAGAAAGCGATTCTTATTTTTTTTGTGAAAAATTGTCAATTCATGTAGATTATCATTTTAGGCAATTATTTAACACTCTTTCGTCATAAAAAAAAAAACACAAAATAAGATGAAAATTAAGGCACTCTGGACTCAGGTACAAGTTCAATGAAGTATGAGTGACCTTACACCACCACGTCACACCCGTGACGTCACACACTCCACCTCGTCCACCGTATGACCTCACACATACGTTATCACACGTCACAAATATGAAACCACTGATTAAAAACCGCTGAATTTGCGTTTGTCCTGAAACTCCCAAAATGGCTTTACTCATATGACGTCATTAATGACGTCATCGATGATGCCATAATTGCTGACGTCATCGTGATCATGTCACGTCCCATAATTCCTCTTCTGCCACTGCTGACTGCAAGAGACACTTCACCGGTAATTTTGAGCACCCTCCAACCAAGGTCTGTAGAGGAAAAAGCATAAATTGCTTCCAAGGTCTGCTGAATAGCTATTTTTTCTTGTTCCGGATATTAAGCGTCAAAACTAAAACGGAAGTCAAGTTAAGTATAATATTTACCATTACACAGCTGATTGATAAGGAGAATGAAGCAGTCTTGCCATGGGTACGATATTTTCGTAACGACACCATATTACTCTATTTTACATTTGGATTATAGTTAATAACAAACCATTAGGTAATGACCAAATTGACAATTATCAATCAAGGGAAATTCAAAACCATAAATTCTACCCTAGTTTGCTTTGAAATTCCTTATTTCGGTAATCGTTGAGACAAAAAATCTCCAACGCAAACGCAAACGATTGTTGTTTCCTGCAGCGTTGGTAACATTTGCAGGTAACAATGAGTAATTTTTTTTACACTTTATAACCAACAAAACTCTGTGGCGACATCCACGGATGTCGCAGAAACTGACACCATTGCTCTTATGGGATGTAGTTCACCTGTGGCACTATACAGTCATCTTGCTCTGCAAACACCTTCAAAATAAAGACGTCTGAGGCAACTGTTCGACGATCAAGATCAGTGAATTATTTTGCAATCGTGTTTCTCTAGGGTATTTATCAAAGGGCCACGAGTGCTGTATGTTTGTAGTATGTTTTTGGTGCTCTACTTGCTATTTCTTATTTGATCCAATGTTATGCATACTGTGTTTTATTTATTTTTTGTATTTTAACGCAAGGGCCAAGGGGTGCAAGAGCCCGAGGGCTTTCTTAGGTTTGTTGGGAGCGCGACAAAGAAAATATTTTACAATTTATCAACCAGATTTTAACGTTGACGCCATAACCACGGGGCTTCGTACTCCTAACAGTAATAATGATAAATGTTTTGCGCTCAGTAGAGGTCGCAGTATAGAGCACGTACTGTACTGTGTAGCACAAAAGTGCGAAAGGCGACGTAGCATGAACACCCGTCCTCCCGAACGGCGCGCCAACGACTAATCCCCACAACGGGCCATCTCCCCTTGGCGCGCCGCCCCGCCCTCTTCCTCCCTCCCCCACAGCCCCTAAGTGCGCGAGCACAGTTTACTTTTACAATACGCAACCGCATTATTAGCGGTCGAAAATGAACACAATAAAAATAGTTCTGTCATTGTTTCATTTTGTTGTTATGTAGCATATGCGTCTCAAACCGTCAAATGCCTATGGCATTGGGTTTGTTTATTTGGTGATTCATATCCTCGAGAGAGGATGGTGAGGGGAGGAAGGGGGGGGTGCAAACATCTCTCGGGCCTATAGGGCGTCACATACAAACCGCGGGCCTGGTTAAATTGATATAGAGTGCTCACCAGATAGGGAAAAGTGTCCCCTGTGACTCGCGCCATGTTACCCACTAACCCCGCCGTTTCCTTGGTAACCAGTCCTTTGTTTACACTTTCCTAACAGCAATTTACCATTTTACCCACACCTATCCGACGTTTCTATGGTAACCAACTTCAATAGCCTGCTCACAGACCAACAAATCAAATTAATTTAAAAACAAACAACAAATAAACATCTATATATTTAAAACACAAAGGTAAAAAACCTTTGGACAGTTCGTCTGTGACTTCTACTGGACCGATTTACATGCGGGTTGTACCAAAATAAACGTTTTCGGTTCTGTATTAGCAGGTTTTATTCGCATTTCAAAAATATTTACGTTAAATCGGTCAAAAGTGAAAAATAAACTTTTCTTATGGAGATTTATTAACATGGGGAAAAAAGCCAACATTTCCAATCCTTTGGACAGTTCGTCTGAGACTTCCACTGGACCAATTTACATGCAGTTTGTACCAAATAAAACGTAAACCTTTGTATATTAGCAGATTTTATTTACTTTAACGTTATCTTACTTCCTTAAATTAAAAATACCGACAATTTCAAACCTTTACAATTTATTTATTTTACACGCTTTCAATCAGCTGATTGTAAACACACGAGGTATTTAGTCTAAATACAGTGGATGAGCAAAAGCTCATGAAGGATTTGGTTTATTATGGCCACTGGCCAGTACCTAAAAACGTTTACTATTATTATGATGTATTGTCATTTATTGAAAGAAAGTTGCTTAATTATGAAATTAACGTTATCTTACTTCCTTAAATTAAAAATATCAACATTTTCAAACCTTTACAGTAAATTTATTTTACACTCTTTCAATCTGCTGATTGTAAACACACGAGGTATTTTGTCTAAATACAGAGTGGATGAGCAAAAGCTCAAGAAGGATTTGGTTTACTAGCCAATACCGTACCTAAAAACGTTCACAATTATTATAATGTATTATCCTTTAAATGGAAAGAAAGTTGCTTAATTATGTAAAATAGCTGATTGCTTTAAAGTTAAGACTAAATTGTAAAGGTTTAGTTTAAATAAATTGCTCACATTTGTATTAAAAGAAACGGATGTATCGGAAATTCTGTGCAATCAATTTGTCGTTTGCAACGTTTAATGCTTTAAATTTAATTCGCCTAACAACAGTATAGTCAGTAGCGTGACTTACTTCAAATCGGGCGGCCCGGGTTCCAGACCGATCTTCCCGAATATACATTTTTGTAATGTGTCCAATAACGGCGTCTCTAATAAATGTTTTAATGTTGGTACCGATATTTATTTTAAGTAAAATGGATACATTAAAATATTTAATGGCCTTTTCAAACTCTCAAAAAATTTATTTATTAAACTAACAAGTTTACAAATTGATAGCTTATGCTTGCTTATTTTTTGATGTTTTTAACTAATATAACGCTTTGATTAGGCTTCTAAGGTTGAGGTAAACAATCGATTTTTTATGTTTATAAAATATTAAAGAGTGTCTGTGTTACATAGTAAGGGTGCAGCATTATTGTTTTTAAGGAATATGCCTATAGGCCTACTTTGACAGACACTCCAACTAAAATTATGTAATTTTCTGTGAAATAAATTTGTATTCTTTAAATTTGGATAGTTAATGAAACTTGCACACTACAGCATAAATATTGCGATATGAAAGTGGTTATAAATCGTTTCTCTACATTCTATCCTACTCTAATACCAATATTTGTTAAAGCCAACCATCATAAGTTATAACACTGTAGGCCTTTCCTAATTCTTGAAAGATCTGTTAAGAACAATTTATCCAATAGGCCTACAAGTGGATATTGGTCTACTTATTTCTGATGTTGTTGAACCTAATAGAACGGTTTCCTTACGCTAATTAGGTTTGCGCCTACCTAAACAATCAAATTGACATGTTTATAAGATACTAAAGAGTAGGGCCTATAAGTACAAGGATGCAACAATATTGGTTTTAAGGAATAGGCCTACTTTTCCGATGCTCCAACTAAAATCGTAGTATTTCCTGTAAAATATATTATTGTTCTTGGTATAGAAGTTCAAAGAAGTACATTTTTTTGACTACCTTAAATGTTTGCACTATTATAGCGTTTCATTTACCACTAATGGAGTTATATCTGTCGAGTATCGATGGGCAACAACTAGTGTGTTTTAAAACTATCATCAGTAATTTTTGAAGCTTTTAGCGATTAATCAGAATAGCTAAAACTAGTAACCAAGGAAACGAGAGTAAAGGGTGGGATGGTTGCCAAGGAAACGGCGGGAATTATGGGTAAAATGGCGCAAATAAAAAAGGGACGCAAAATTATCATGTGATGAGCACTCTATATCTTTTTGACCTCGTTTGCACATTTATAAATTAATAAACATCTCATGCCTTGTCATATTAAATTGAATTTAAGTCTGGAAATTTTAATTGAGTTGAGACCAACTACAATTACCAATTACAAAATTCTTGATAACAAAAATCGATGGGTTAAGTTTTTACCTTCAAAAAAAGCTAAAAATTTTTGCTCACTGTTGAACTGGTAATATTCAGATCGACGAGCCCAATAACCTGTCTTTAAGAAAGCGTAATTATTTACTTATTATAGCGTTCTTAAGCTTAATTTTTCTAGAAAGCCCTTTGCCGCAAGCCTTTGCGCGGGAAGTCTCTGCTTTTTAACGGTCTTTGATATTCAAAACTCATTTTGAGTTTTGATTTGATTGAAGATTGAATTGAACTATTGGACGAAACGAAGTATAAGGTTTAAGTTCACGTTCTCCAATAATTTGCCGGTTTCTGGAAATTAAGTTTTTGAATTTTAGCAAGTAATTTCAGATTGTTTAAGGAGTACCTACGTAATATTAAGGCTGCAAACTATTACATATTGTGTTAGTTGTATTTCTATTTCTCGTTTGGACCCTAGGATTATTGGTGATCAGAATGTCCTCTGCTGCAAAAAACATCTACTATTCGGACAAGTACACCGATGATGAATATGAGTACAGGTTAGTCAGTGTTACTAATAAATTTACTGTACTGACAGTATAGGCTAGTTGTTAGTTATCAAGGATTGATTCAGATCCAACTCATAGGCCTAATTAATTCCTGTAGGCTATAAGAAAGCCACAAGAATCACTGAACAACTCCAGCCTCAAGGGCATATTTAAAACCACATTTCACCAACAATAAAATCCTAACACTCTTTTTCATAAAAGTTACTAGGCCTAACTGGAAACTGTAAAACCCTAATGTGTCAATACCACAACACATGACCAGAATGTCACAAACGAATAATTCAAGAAATAAAACAATCTAATTTTTCACATCAACAAAGGGGTCAATCCATTAGAAGTGATCCAGAGCATGTTGCTTGACCATTTTTAAATAAAATGAAACTTTCCAGGTTGTTTCCCTTATATCTCAAGGCTTTGAAACCATATATAAAAAAATTTTATCTTTGTTGGTTTACCTTTGGCGGCCATTTTGGATGGGCTGCGCACGTCCATTTCTGTGATTGCAAGGGTTTACAAGAATGTTCATAACTAATTAAGTATTTGTCTTAGAAAGATGAAACAAAAACCATTTTGTTTATAATTTTACAATGTAAAAAAAAGGTTCAGTACATTATTTGCATATCTCTATTATTTCTATAAGAAAATCTTATGACAAATTCAACAACAAAATCGACTAAATTTCGCTTTTCGTAATTTTTTTTTAGGTATAAGGGCAGTAAAATACAATATTATTTATTTTTTTATTTAAAGATATATGTTAGTAGTTTTACCATAAATAATATGGACTGTGATATGCTAACCCTTTAGTTGTTATAAATTTTCAAAAAATGAATTTTGGAAAAATTTGCGATTTTGGCTTTAAATAACTTTTATGGGGTTGGTGATAGAAATCTGAAATTTAGCCAAAATGTAGGTCTAATGTATAAGTAACAATAAAATAAAAAAAATTCTTGTGTATTTAACTTGGTAAAAAGTTATAACTTCTTAAAAATGTCGAAAAACTGCGTTAAAACTAAGATTTCTGCTGATGTTGTTTGCTGTAGAAGTGGTAGAAAAGATTTGATATTGTACTTTTATATTGTAATATATCATTTATGAATATATTTTCATCATTTGTTTCAATAAAAAAAATCCTCTTAATCATTTTTTTTTTAATTGACATTTTGGCGTTAATTGCTTTGAACTTTGAAAAATAGGAACTATTGATCTAACTATTTAAACTCAGTCAAAACTTTATTCTGCTTTCATTACATTCCAGTTTGATTTTACCCTTGTGGCCAAAAATAAATAAAAGCTAGTCAGTCACTTAAAAACACAGAATTTTTTTTACAATTTAACAAGCCGAAAGTTTAAACTTTTTGATAACTTTAAACATTATAATAAAAATGAAAGTAGGTTCGTACATGATCAAGTACATCAATCATATTTGTACAAAGTGGTCTACTTACATTCATAAGAACTAGTATACGTGTTGCTCGAAATCGAGCAATTTACTTTAATACAATACAAATGTTACTTTTAGCTAAAAATCAACGACATTCGGCCAATCCACTACTGTGGAAATCTTTAATCACCAAAACAACACGTATTTACAGCTGATTATTAACATATGGTTAAAATGCTTTATTCAATCCCAATGTTATTTAAATGGGAAATTTTGAGATTTAAATGGTGGATAGCGCCTTCATTTTTAGTTTGATTCTCATCAGTTTTTTGCGGAAACAACTACAGACCAAGCCCTATCCAACGACACCAAAAACTTGAAAATCTGTTGAAAATTGTAGGAGGAGTTCTCAAGACAAAAAAACCCTTAGCGTATTAAATAAGTATAGATTAGGCCCTACTTTGATGATACATGTTTAACTAACAGCATTGACATTCTTCAGCAATTGTGTGCGAACGACCAGTTACCGTTGTAAGTTCTAAAGGAGTTAATTTCCTTTTAAACATTGCTGATCGGCACCCACACTTTGTCATCTTGAGACTTTTTGAATTATGTGCGGGGATCAGGAGGGTGATAGAAAAGAACCAACACATCATCATTTTCATGAATTGTATCCAACACCTCTCCTAACCACCACTCATTGTCGTAGACACAAGCGATTGAGTCATTTCTTTCAATCGAGAGGGGAACACTGCTTGTAACAGGATGATCTTCATATTCCATGGATTCAGAAGTGAAGTAACACCTGCAAATCCCTTCTGATATGGGAATGTACTTATGATAGCTCCTATAAGTTAATAAGTGATAAACTTTAAGGTTATCCTTTATCAAAAGGTTTAAACTTTCGGCTTTTTTAAATTGTAAAAATAAATTTCTATACTTTTAAATGACTAACTAGCTTCTATTTATTTCTGGCACAAGGGTAAAATCAAACTGGAATGTAATGAAAGCAGAATAAAGTTTTGACTGAGTTTAAATAGTTAGATCAATAGTTCCTATTTTTCAAAGTTCAAAGCAATTAACGCCACAATGTTAATTAATAAAAGATATGATTAAGATGATTTTTTTTAGTGAAACAAACTATAAAAATATATTCATAAATGTTATACTATAATATAAAAGTAGAATATCACATCTTTTCTACCACTTCTACAGCAAACAACATCAGCAGAAATCTTCGTTTTAACACAGTTTTTCGACATTTTTAAGAAGTTATAACTTTTTACCAAGTTAAATACACAAGAATTTTTTTTATTTTATTGTTACATATACATTAGACCTACATTTTGGGTAAATTTCAGATTTCTATCACCAACCCCATAAAAGTTATTTAAAGCCAAAATCGCAAATTTTTCCAAAAATTCATTTTTTGAAAATTTATAACAACTAAAGGGTTAGCATATCACAGTCCATATTATTTATGGTAAAACTACTAACATATATCTTTAAATAAAAAAATAAATAATATTGTATTTTACTGCCCTTATACCTAAAAAAAAATTACGAAAAGCGAAATTTAGTCGATTTTGTTGTTGAATTTGTCTTAAGATTTTCTTACAGAAATAATAGAGATATGCAAATAATGTACTGAACCTTTTTTTTACATTGTAAAATTATAAACAAAATGGTTTTTGTTTCATCTTTCTAAGACAAATACTTAATTAGTTATGAACATTCTTGTAAACCCTTGCAATCACAGAAATGGGCGTGCGCAGCCCATCCAAAATGGCCGCCAAAGGTAAACCAACAAAGATAAAATTTTTTTATATATGGTTTCAAAGCCTTGAGATATAAGGGAAACAACCTGGAAAGTTTCATTTTATTTAAAAATGGTCAAGCAACCAATTATTTTTTTTCTGGATCACTTCTAATGGATTGACCCAAAGATCAGTAAAACACTCTCCGATATGAAGGTAAAATTCTTCAATAATTTTCCTGAAAAAAATATGTTCAATAAAATTAAAACAAATTCTCTTACAAAGGCCATTCACTGCCGTACCGGTAACTTACTCCTTAAACTTAACTGGGTTTGTTGAGGAAGATAAAGTAACTTAAACAAAGGCCTGAAACACACACACGCACGTAGGCCTACAACATCCACACACACTTAAACCATCGACTTTGTACACTACGTGAGTAGACTTCTCATAGGCCTAGCATAGGCATGTGTGAAGCATATTGACGGTGGTGCGATCTCGTGGGGCGTCCATGGAAGTACTTGTAACATATGATAGATAAATCAGTAGGCCTATCCCCACTCTTCTAAACCAAGGATGAAACATTTTATAACTGAGTTATGTTTATATTTTGGTAAAATGTTTTGGCTGTGCACTGTAAATTCAGCTGAATAATAACAACATCGATGGCAGCGACTCCGGTGCGGCGTCCACCGAACTTCCAAATCTTTGCCTCAAACTAAATCCATTGGATGAGAGGTCTATTCACGTTAGTGTACATAGTCAATGCTAAAACTGAGGTCAACAGAGTCCAGGGAATAGAAGATGCAACCCTGATATCTAAGCCTAGGATACTGTAATCTGGGAACTGTAAGCCTACATGATGATGAGAAATGAGGGCCTAGTTATATATATATATATATATATATATATATATATATATATATATATAACTATATATATAAAATTATATAGTCCCCTTATATATATAAATTGTTATTGAATTAATATTTTTCATTCAATATTATTTTAGAATTCAATTTGGTAACTTAATTTGTTAAAATACTGGATGAATAGATTTATTTATTTGATTTATATAGTCCTATCGATCATATCGGTCGATAATTTTCAATTGATAGTTTGAGCGGGCATATCTGCAGCTATACTTACTCCTAGATGGCCATAGGAAACGTAGGTGGGTTTTGGCCTCGCCAACTATGTGCCTCCGAGCTCTTCTATCCTCTGCCAGCTCCAAGTCTGCTCCCATTCTTCTCAGGTCCTTCATCGGCGAAACTTTGTTATCCGTCTCCACCGTTATTATCGATGTAGAAATTTTGATATTGCGATTGAAATTGAGCGATGAAAACAATCGAATCAACAACGATACTGAGAAAAGATGTATCAAAATAATAATCTAACCTAACAGTGTAACTGTAAAGCTCCGTCACTTTAATTGACAGCGACAAAATATTTTTATAACAACAAAATCAATGGTGTTTGGAAACATTTAAAATGCATATTCCCTCAATAACTTACAATAGCAAAAAAAAGTACCTTTCAGATTTGTGTTTGGCAGCATTTGTGTGACACCATTTTAGATCTAACGAAGTCTGCTTCTTCTCACAATTTGAATTTAGATACAGCTACACAACAAACTTGGTTAGTTTATTTTGTGTTGTTCTTTGTTACAGGTTACATTAGCTAACGTACAATATTTACTTTTTCTGTTGTTGTAATTTTCAGTTACTTGTTTGAATATATACGGTATTTGTTTTATTGTCAAAAGGTTTATTTCATTATATTAGAACGAGAAACTAAATCAGGTGATAAAATCGTAATCGTATCGTGTAATTGTATCATCGATATAATAGCAATATTATCGCAATATCGAAATTTCCACATCGATAATAACGGTGGAGACTGATAACGAAGTTTCGCCCCTTCATCACCTCATCATCCCATTGCATCCTTGGCCTTCCTAATGGTCTCTTTCCCTCTGCTGTAGGCCTACCTCTAAGCACTATCCTTACCATCTCTCTCTCACTTCTACAGTTAATATGATTATAATAAGTTAATACCCCCGTGTCGCAGCAGACCTGCGTACTGAGCGAATTTCCAAAGAGTTATTTTTTTCTACATCAAAGAACTTTGTGGCTATCTTATATAATTAATTAATAATCTTTGGAAGGAAATATTATATATTTAATGACATTTTTCTGAGTTAATTATTTTTATTTAATAATTTACATAATAATATTTATATTTCAATAAATAATTTTTTTACAGTAATAAAAGTGCATATCCAAAGCTTCCATTCAAAAGGAATTATTTGTTTACTCCCATAACATAAACATGCCAAATTTGACAAATGCAGAAGACAGCTGATCAGCTGATTATTAGGAACAGACACCTTATTATCTCCATCTCTCTTGCTCCCATTATACACTTACTTTCCATGAGAATATCGTGGGATTTGGCATGTAGGTTTGCTGCCATGCGGGTATTTTATCAAATTTTAATTACTCATCAAATAGGACAGGTTCATAAAAAAATACTAAGATATGTTGATAAATAAGCGATATATAACTTTTTAAAGATCAACCCATAAGAATAACATGGGAAACTTGATTTAAATTTTCTCCATAACCAGTTAAGCTATTTTAATGATTCAAAATACTAAATTGATGGTTTTTTAAGGTCTTTTAAATGGTTTTAGTTAAAATTCTTGAATTTTGAAAATTGAGGTTCCAAAATGCCAAAAACCCATTTTTTACCCCTTTGAAACCCCATAAAACCCCGTTCCCATAACTTGACAATGCTAGTTCACGAACTCATGAAAATAGATCTGGTCTTACACCTTCATACCAAATTTCATCAAAATCGGCAGGTCCCTTTCAAAAGTTATCAGTAGGCCTACCACGGACACACATATATATATATATATATATATATATATATATATATATATATGGTACATATATATGAAAATGAACGAATGGTGTTTTTGGCTTCTGGGGACCTCAAAATGAAAAAGTAAAAGTGGTCCCAGGCTTAGTTCTTACCATGGCTACTACCGTAATAGCGTATTCCCAATAGGGAAATTCGCTGATACAAAATACAGTTTTTTAATAATACAAAATTATGTAAATGCAAAAAAAATTAATAAAATAGTAAAAAAATTAAAAAAAGGAAATTAAATGCATAGGGTAGATGGGAGGAAAACATATATTCTCAAAGAAATGAATGGTAGGCCTATTTAAACAAATAATTATCCCTAAGGTCATTTTTTTTTTTGCTTGCCATCTTGAATGTCTTGTTTTTGTATTTTGTATTTTTACTATTTATTATTATTGTTATTTTGTGCTTGATATTGCTAAGGATGAATATGATTGTAAATTTTTGTGAACCGTTGGAAGAATAAATAAATACTAGTGGCTTGTAGGGGCAAAGGCCCCTAAAAATAAAAATTGTGATCAAAAAATAAGTTTCAATTCACCACCTCCTAGTGAGTATCACAGTATATCTTCTCAAGATGTAACGTGAATTTACATGTTAACATTTTTTAAATAAAACATTGCCAATTCTTGACGAAACATTTTGGAGGGAATCAAATCAGTAATTTACCAATAATTTTCCCTATTTTAAAATACAGTAGTCTATTTTGTAAGAAAAAGAAAAAATTATTGCGCTGTTATATTACGGGACGCAGTAAATATAGTTTTAACCTTAAACATTTTCTTAATGAGTATGTAACTCAAGTTAATAAAATAGTTCAATACAACATTAATAGTGTACACTCCTTCATCCTGGACTCTTCTGCCCCCATCCCCCACACTCGCCGTGTCCCCCTTGCCTCCCCGTGCCGCCGTTCACCTCTCGTAACCGTTGTTTCCGGTACCCCTTGTGCCCCTGGTGCCCGAGGAACCCTCATGTTCCCGTACCACTTTTCCCCCACATGCTCCTGTGCCTCCCATTCGCCCGTACCCACATGCCTGCAGTTCTTTCCTGTTGCCCCCCATGTCCTCTATGTTTCTCATTCCTCCCCATACCCAACCACCTTCCGTGCCACCGACGTCTATAGTACCGCTTGACGTCCACCATCACCACGTGTCCTCGTGCATCCCCATGCCTCCCCAAAGTGCCCCCTATGTCCAAACACTCCCGTACCCTCCATACTCCCCTGTCCCCATGCCCCCATACACCCGTGCAACATGCCCCATGCCACCATTCTCCCTCTTGCCCCATATATCTCCATGCATCCACCTACGACCCTATGCAGTGCCACCGACTCCCCTCGTGCTCCCCATGTCCCAGCACCCTCGGTGCTCCCCTGCCTACATGGCTACCGTTCTTCCCCGTGGTCCCCATGCCCTCTATGTTCCCCCAAGCCTCCCCGTGTCCCCATGTCCATCTGCCTCCCATGCCTCATGCCATCAACGCCCCTAGTGCCCATTGGGCCTTCCCAACCCTGCACCGCCACGTGCCCCCGGGCACCCTATGTTTTCGTATCCCCATGCCCGACGTTGCCCCCCGTGGGAACCGGACCCCCATGCCCATCTACCCCTTTTTTTTCACCGACGCCCCTAGTGCTCCTTGTGCCCCCGTAAAACCGCCGTCACGTGCCACAGTGCCTCCCCAGAGTACCCCCGCCCCCTATGCGCCCGTACCCTCCATTCTTTCGTGCCCTCATGCTCGCCGTTCCTCCCCTTGCTATGTTGCCCATGCCTCCACCGTGCCCCTTATGCCCCCTCTGTCACCAGTGCCACCGACACCCTTCGTGCCCCCATATCCCCGAACCCCCTGTACTCTCCATGTTAGCACAGTATCACACAAAGCAGATAAAGTTTTTCAAAACCTCAGGCTTTTCTTATGGAAAACGTTTTACGATATTTCTCAGTTACTTGTAACTTTATGGCTAAGCTTATAATTTTCCCTCCTGCAAGAGACCGAGGCCTTTAGTTGGAGACCCAACCATCTTCCTGCAATTTGTCGAACGCTCAAAATTTTTCTAAAAAATTTCGCTGTAGATTGCTTTTCTTGGTGTGAATTATTTTATCATCTCCACTCAATGTTATCATCTGTGTCACGTTTTAAAATTAAACCATAACACATGTTTTAGTGTTCACAAAGCAGATGTTTTTCGTATCCCCATGCTATTCTTACGGAGGACGTTTTACGTGATTTCTCATTTCCTGTTAACACTATGGAAACGCCGATAGTTTTCCCTCATGTATGGGACCGAGACCTTTAATTTGAGACCCCTCCCATCTTTCTGCGATTTGTATAACGCTCACAATTTTGCTCAAGAAATTCGGCTTACAGAATTATATATATAGATGGAACCAATCATATACATTTTTAATTATGGTAGGCCTAATTAATACCTTATCTCAGTTTTCCAATACCTGTACCCAAATAACTTACCTAATATTGAGGTGAAGCCTTTCACATTCAAAGAATGCATCCTTCAGTCACTTACAAAACAAACCAAAAGTAACCAAAACAAAAGTAGAGTTCCAAAAAAACAAAAGTAGTTTAGCTAGTGTGGTAACTAAAAATTTGAATATTTTAAGCGATGGACCGGTAATCTAATTTGATTATGGTTTCAACATAGATTTTTGTGTTGGTTGTTATGGTCTGAAGAATTACATTCTTTGAATGCGAAAGGCCTTGCGTTAATAAAATAATTATTTATTGCAAAATGGTATTAAATTCAAATTTATGTGCTCTATTAAAGTCTATGATTGCAGGAATTTGGTTAATATTTATCTAGTTATTTATTTAGTTCAGTTATTGTAGTACGCAATTTTTTTAGTTTCTCTTCCGTTATTTCATATAGCAAAAGTATATTTAATCATTTTAGTGCCGTGAGTTTTGTAGCGAGACTCGCCCTTGATGTAGCCTGAGTGCCGAGGAACTTATTACCTTATTACCAAGCAGCAATCGTTGACCTCAATTGAGGATTGATCTTGTCAGATTTAAATAAAAATTTTGTAACTTACTTCTCTTGACACAATTAAAAATATTTACAAGACTTATAAACAACATAATATCATCAGGCTGGGCTAATCATCCATAGGTTCTTGAAAAAAATCATTAATGGAGTAGAAACTCCGACCTTTAAGCCATTTCACTAGCCTAGTGTTGAATTTTTGTGGGTCTAAAAATCCTTGACTTCCTGAGGCAGTTTTTTCAAACATTTGTAGCCTACTTATAGTGGGGTTGCTGTCTTTAGTTTTCTCCAGCCTAAACCTCGGTATATTTAAGCGCCCTCTATTTCAGACATTGTATGTGTGACAGATCTCACGGGTTTTCTGACTGAGCTGTGGAGTAGACTTGATCTTCAGAAGGGAGCTTACCCCTAGTATAAACTGGTTAAAAACAGTCAATATGCTTAGTTACACAAAAAGAGATTTGCAATGTTCGTAATGCTTACTGGAAGTGATTATTGTAACAGCAATCTTTTGTATTAATAGTAACAATCTTAAATACAATCTGAAGTGTGTCCCCACAATGTTATTCCATGGAATACATGACAATGAAAAAGTGCAAAAAAAGTTACCAGAAGGTATTCAGGTTTTAGGCCTACCAGATTTTACAACTTTCTCAACACATAATTGACCCTCGAAAATTTCCTCATCAATGTGACAGTTCCAGTTCCAGGTGAGCGTCCAAGTGAAAGCCAAGCAGCTTAACAGATTCATTCATCTCCCTTTCTTGTAGTGCCTCTTGCCTTGTCCATAGACTACACAGCAGTTTTTGTGTTTTTTGTTCAATCAATTCAAGCTTGTTAGCTTTAAAGAATGTTTTAGCTTCTTCTTATATCTTTTCTGCTTCATCATTAAGCAAGGCTAGGTCACTGCTACGAGAGATGAGGGTGGTGTCATTGGCGTAGAGCAAGGCACTAATATTTAGGGTCATTCACAAGTAGTGAGAACAGGAGAGGTCCAAGGGCCGAACCCTGCGGAACTCCGTGGGCTACTGGGAGAGCTTTCGAGATTGCACCAAGTAGGAACTACTTGTGATCTGATATCAAGGTATGACTCAAACATTTTCAAGGCAGCACCACCAATGTTGTAATTTGTCATTTTGCTTAGTAATAACTTATGTGACACACAATCAAAGGCCTTTCTTAAATCTATTAGCCTAGTGTAATCAAGACGGAATCCTCATCCTCAAATGCAGCCCTGATTTGCTGAGTCAGTGCCTCTACTGCCGAAATAGTGGATTTTCTCCTACGGAAACCATGCTGCTTATCACTATAAAGACCATGATCCTCAAAATAAGACGTTAGCTAATTCTTTAATATGGTCTCTAATATCTTATCAAAGGCTGGAATTAGGCCTATGCTAATTGGTCTATAACTAGTGATTTAGCAAGGGTCGCCCTTCTTGAATACTGGCACAGTTCTGGCAATTTTAAGTTTATCAGGAAAAATTCCCTGGCTGAGGCACATATTAAAAATAATGGCTAGGGGTCCAGCAATTACACTAATAAAAAATTTTAGGAAAGCAGTAGTTAAAAAGTATATGTCAACACAAGGAGAGGTCTTAAATTTAGAGACAATCTTAACTAGGCCTATGTCATTTGGTGTAACCGTTTTCCAGTTGTTCAAAACCACATCCTGGTCAACCTTAATGCTAACATACATGTCAACCAACTCATCGTCTATAGTATTAACAATCTCGTCAACAGATTTAATAATGTAATCATCAATTTCATTAGGGCTGGCTGAACATTGAAAAGTAGTTTCCTTCTTCCTACCACTATTAATTGGGGAGTACAGTTGGGAATCGGAAGATTACGTATTGTCTCCCTCTTTTATCCCCATGTGACCGTAACTTCTACTGGCTTGTCAATCACAATTATAGACACAGATTATGAAGAACTCATCGCTTGCCGAGCAAAATCTGACGTGTCAATCTTTGGTAACTAATTTAAGACGCTGTGAAGCATAAAAATCACTTTTCTTAAAAAAAATGTTTACTGTTACATATTGTGCTAGCTAAGGACCTATATTTACAAGTTGAATTAAATATTTAAATTTTTTCCTCCAAAACTTGCAGTTTCCTATATTTTTATGAGAATTTTTTTTTTTAATGATTTATTTTTATTCTAAGAACTAAACAGGGCGTGTTATTTAGGCATGTGGTGCTACCAAAAGAAATGGTGAAACTTGTTCCGAAAACCCACCTAATGACGGAAGATGAATGGCGAAGCATTGGTGTTCAACAAAGCAAAGGCTGGATTCATTACATGACACACCAACCAGGTAAGCTGCAATAAAGAGATTAATGAGTCTTCTCGTCTTCTTGTGAAAAATTATGCTTAACCGCAATAATGTAAATACTCAGTTCTGATGACTTGGATGAAAGTTGGCAAGTTAACTTGGGAACAAAGTAAAACTTTGATATTAAAATTTCAAACATCTTTGAAGTTTAAAATTTCAAATGTAAATAGTTTCTTTGTGTAATTTTTTTATAAAAAAAAATATCTGTAACCCGCACTTTGCGATGGATGTAATAGTAGGAGTAGGGGCCTATATCGACATTTGTGAGATTATTTCCAGGGCAAGCTAGTTTGATTCTCTCACTCGCCTCAATGAATAGATCGTTCTAATAGCCCATTCGACTCCTAGATGAGCTTGTCATCCCCGTTATTTGTACTAAGTTCAATTGTCCAGTTAGTAAACTAAAGCGATAAAAACCATTTTTTTTTTTACATTATTTGGGTTATTAAACCTGTTTTCTTATATGGATAAACATGAGAAGTTTCAATGTCAGTATGGAAGAACCCTTCTTTCTTACTTTATTGAAGCACAGTAATAGCCCTTTTAACTTTTCACTCATATGTAAATCAGCCAATGGTTTTAATAATGTTTTGTTTTACTTTTTTGATGACCCCTGAATTTTATTACTTCAACTCCTAAAGGTAAGTAGTGCCAGGGAGGTGGACTAAGCATTCACTTGGTAAAGTTATGAAATCCATTTGTACAGTATAACTGTATAAACTCAATCCTACCTAAAACGCTGATCCCATAGCCTAACAGTTTTTTTTTGTTTTTTTTTTTTAGATAAGTTTACTTGCTCTACTCACTCAAAAAATGCTTTTCACAACTTAGTTAGATTTAAGAATGCTGCTCTCCAGTTTAAGTTTGTTGAAACTGCAACACATGGGTTCTATTTTAATAGTCTTGTACTAGTTATCATTTCTATAGGCTGACTCCTATTGATTTCTGTATTATCAATTTGCATGTCAAAAAATATAAATTTTTGGTTCTTTTACTGTATTTTATATACAGGGCGAGTCTATTGACTACTGTACTTTAATTTCACCGGTTCATCCTACTTATGAAAAGGAACAAAAATTAATTAAATCCCACCTGACTTTAACAGTTAAACTGCAAGGTGTATTTAGTGGTGTTTTAAAATTACACGACTTGTTACGATTAGTTTTTGTACTATAAAGCCAACTAATTTATTAACGACATTGAAAATATGACGTGAAAGAACATTGAATTTGCTATTGTAGAACCTCCCATTTCCCAAGGGACTAGGCCTTGCCCGACTTGGCCAAAAAATTGGATATTGGGAGGAGCAAATAAAACGCATCTCCTAGGTAGACAAACAGCTATACAGTATTTTAATACAACTTGATTGTACATTACATATTAATTAAAATATAAAGATATGTATAATCGCTAAAAACGACAATATTTGAATGGCTTCGCCGAAAAACGTTCTATGCGACCAAAACCTACTTTTGAGAAAAAGCGGAAAGAAGATTGATATCTAAAATTTGACGTAATTTTTTGGTTGGAATTATTTTTTGCCAATAATTTTTTAAAACTACATATATAACCTCGTATAGTAGTATTATCCAACACTTTTACTCACCACAATCAGATTTTTATTCATTTTTAGGGGGTAAAACGTTCCAACCGCCTGTCATTTTGAAACGTTTTTTCCCGGACTTAGCCTCTTCCACTAAAAATCATCATGGAATGTAGGAGTACCAACATGAATTCAATAATGAATTGAATATATAAAACACTTTTATTAGAATAATATTATAAACATTAAAGATTAGATAACATTAAAGTCTTGAACAAAACGTTAATACTTCTTAAAACGTTTTCTTAATGTACTATATTATTGTTCAACATGTTATATAATAATAAAAATAGTTAAGTCCTAAAAATATTTTTGTTGGAGAAAAAAATTAATTTTCAAAATTATTAGAAAACAATATTATAAAAAGATGACAATTTTAAACTTATACATAAGTATAAGAGTAGGAATCAACAGGTATCAGGCCTTAGCACTTAGAACGTTATTCCACTTACCGCTCCCGGTCGCAGTTTTCCTTGTACAGGCTTCTTGGTTTTAGATATATATGGCAATCCGGTGTTTCTCCTTTCTTTTCTATTCTAATCTTTCCATTTCCCGACATTTAACTTCCTTTTCTCCCAAAAATTAAGACGATTTATGTCTCCGGGTGACAGCGGCACAGCCGGCGGAGGATCCATATCGCGGCTGATAGAACCTTATTCGCCAACAACCCCGGGCCATTCCATGTCAAATCAACAAGGCTGAAGGCTCACAACCCGACCCTCTGGGATTTTGATGAAATTTGGTGATCTGTTAGACCTAGCAATTGTGAGCATAAAACAATTTTTTGTAATTTTTTATCTCTTGTAGGTTTTTATTTATCGATTTTTCAAAATGGCCGAAAACGGCATTTTTTGACTTGCAGTCAAACTTTCAAACTGCCATAACTTGAGTTCTATTGCACATAGAGAAGTCAGAGTGGGCTTATTTTGTAGCTAATCAAAAGGGCTTTAATTTGACATGCATGATGACCATATTTTAAAAACATAAAATTTTCAAAAAATTTTTCAAAAAATTCAAAATGGCGGATTTGAAAAAACTGTACTTTTAAAAATCTGGAAAAAATATATATTTATCATCAGACTTTTATCTACACATGGTGCAAGTTTGATCATGGGATGGCAATGGGATCATATTTTAATTAATTTATCAAGTATGTAAGCAAGGCGTGTTTAGCTCTATACTGCAGTTGAATAGGAATCTCTCAGTCTATGTGTTATTTATTACGATTGTTAAAAGGTACTGATAAAATTAAAAAAAAATAAAAAAATCAGTAGTGTATTCAACTAATTTTACATGTTTTTATTACATACACATTCTATAATCATATGATAGTAGCTTACCTACATATGATTTTGCAGAAAGGAAGAATTATAACTGTTTTTTTTTTTATAAAAACACATAATACGTGTATACCGGTAAGTCATAAAAAGTCTTAAACATGATTTATAATTATTTTTCATTGCTCAGCCTGGTGGGCCTTACTGGGGTACAGTGGGTCAAAGTGTAATGGTTTGGAAACATATTTTTTTCTCATAAAAATATGAAACCCAGCGGTGAGAAAAAATTTGAATAGTACTACAAAATGTTAAGCCAAACAAATAGCTATTTGGTAAAAATGTTAATGAATAACTTCTTAGATTAAAAATATACCAAAAAATGACCCACTGTACCCCGGTCTCCCCGGTGCATACTGTAGGTATCTCTCAGTCTACCTGCTGTCTATGTGTTATTTATAACGATAGTTATTGTTTAGGTACTGATAGGAATAAAAAAACAAAATATCAGTAGTGTATTAAATACACATTAATCAATAATCATATATGGTGGTAGCTTACCTACATATGATTGGCAAAAAGGAAGAAGTATAAATGTTTTTTTGATAAAATACATAATACGTCATAATAATAAGTCATAAAAACTATAATCATAATTTATAAATCATGTAATCCTAGCCCTATTAATTGTATTTGATTAAATTTTTGAGAAAAACATTTATAGAGAAACCTTCCAAAATTTACTTACTGCTTTTATAATAGCTCAGTGGCGCAATATAAAAATAGAAAAAAAACTATCAATTTATGCCATCATGGAGAGGACTTTGGGGCTAGTGCAGAATGAAATTTTTCTGCCACTTCCCATTTAAAAGGACCCAGAGATAATAATAATAATCTTCATTGTGTAAATAATCTTTATCCATTTACGATGATGTAAATGGTACGGTGAAGAGATTGACAGCATATACAAAGAATATCTGAGCAAATTCTTAATTTGCTAGAATTTTATAATTTTGTAAAGGATAACATCCATGAAATACAATTTAAATACGGTACCTCACTACATATGATCACATCAAACAAGAAATAAAATTAAAAAACAGATTTGACAATAGCTGCAACATTTATGGAACACAGAAATTGCATGGTTTCATACCACTGAAAAAAACAAGTTAAATTTTTTATAAGAAAAAATATTTTTCTAAACCATTACACTTTGACCCACTGTACCCCAGTAAGGGTGCACCAGGCTAAGCAATGAAAAATAATTATAAATCATGTTTAAGACTTTTTATGACTTACCGGTATACACGTATTATGTGTTTTTATCAAAAAGCAGTTATAATTCTTCCTTTCTGCAAATCATATGTAGGTAAGCTACTATTATATCATTATAGAATGTGTATGTAATAAAAACATGTAAAATTAGTTGAATACACTACTGATGGTTTTTTTCTATCAGTACCTTTTAACAATCGTAATAAATAACACATAGACTGAGAGATTCCTATTCAACTGCAGTATAGAGCTAAACACGCCTTGCTTACATACTTGATAAATTAATTAAAATATGATCCCATTGCCATCCCATGATCAAACTTGCACCATGTGTAGATAAAAGTCTGATGATAAATATATATTTTTTCCAGATTTTTAAAAGTACAGTTTTTTCAAATCCGCCATTTTGAATTTTTTGAAAAACTTTTTGAAAATTTTATGTTAGCGAATTTCCCTATAGGGAATACGCTATTACGGTAGTAGCCATGGTAAGACCTAAGCCCAGGACCACTTTACTTTTTCATTTTGAGGTCCCCAGAAGCCAAAAACACCATTCGTTCATTTTCATATATATGTATATATATATATATATATATATATATATATATATATATATATATATATCTATATATCTATATATCTATATATCTATGTGTCCGTGGTACTGATAACTTTTGAAGGGGACCTCCGATTTTGATGAAATTTGGTATGGAGGTGTAAGACCAGGTCTATTTTCATGAGTTCGCGAACCAGCATTGTCGGGTTATGGGAACGGGGCTTTATGGGGTTTCAAAGGGGTCAAAAATGGGTTTTTTGCTTTTTTGGACCTTAATTTTTAAAATTCATCAATTTTAACTGAAACCATTTAAAAGAGCTTAAAAAACAAACAATTTGGTATTTTGAATTTTTATCATAGCATAACTGGTTACGGGGCAAATCCAAAAATGTGTTTTCCATGTTATTCTTATGGGAAATCAAGAAAACCCTATATCTTGCTTATTTATTGACATAACTTAATCAAATTTGGTATGTACATTATCTATATAAGGTTTAACTTATACTTTCTTACAAAACCCATATGGCAGCAAACCTAAATACTCACCCCCATGGGGTTTATGGGCAAAATAAAAAATTGCCAGAGTTTGATACAATTTTGTGTTTACATTCACCAATTATTGATTAACTTAGATTTTCTAACAACACCCAATGGCAGAAAACCTACATACTCGATCCTATGGTGTTTTTATGGGGAAAGTAAATAATCTGAAATTCCATTGGAAATTCGCTGAGTACGCAGGTCTGCTGCGACGGGGGTATTTTAAAAATATGGTCATCATGCATGTCAAATTAAAGCCCTTTTGATTAGCTACAAAATAAGCCCACTCTGACTTCTCTATGTGCAATAGAACTCAAGTTATGGCAGTTTGAAAGTTTGTCCGCAAGTCAAAAAATGCCGTTTTCGGCCATTTTGAAAAATCGATAAATAAAAAACTACAAGAGATAAAAATTTACAAAAAATTGTTTTATGCTTATAATTACTAGGACTAACAGCATACCAAATTTCATTAAAATGTGGGAGGGTCAGGTTGAAAATTCTGTTTTTCAAGTTGATTTGACATGGAATATCCCCGCGAACTCCCGAAATTGGCGCCGGAATGGACAGTTAAAATCAGGGGTGCCAACATAAATATTTCCAAAGCAAAATATCCCACGATGTTGGGGAGGTCTGTTAGAACCTTTTTCACTAAAAATCTCAAAAATTTGTATTTTTGTCGCATAGAACGTTTTTTGGCGGAGCCATTCATTTATAGATATGTGTAAAAAAGAGATTACAGTACACTATGGTTCATCGGACTCGGCGACATCGGAACTCCGCTTCATCAAAACTGAAAATCTGGATATAATTATTTTTTTTTTCTTATGAAATAAATAATTTTTCTGATTTAGCGCCTTCAATTTCCATTCGTTCTATCCGCACAACAGTGAAGTATCACATTTTGCATCAAACCTCATCAGGCGTTTTCCGTAATCTGTACACATCGATGTGATTTACGAGGCCGTGGAGTATTCGCACAAAATAGAAAGAGGAAGGGGGCAGGAAGTGAACATCTGTTTCGACCGCTTCCCAAACTGTCATTCAGTCTGTCTCGCGTCGCGACTGCACCTGTGTTACGTGGAAGTCAGTTGACTGCTGGAATATAAGTGGAATATGAATATGGAATATGAGAATAACGATTTTGGATCTTTATTTCCTGCGTTGTTTTTATTCCTATAGGTTCATTGTTACCATGTTCAAAGTTTGAGTGCCTTATTTTCATAAAATCTCTTGTGTTATCTTAAAAACAAGAGTGAATACAATCACGATAGGTCACCGTACGGGCGGAAATGATGACTCACGACGGACTCCGCTTCATCGGAATTTTTTGACATCCGAACCGGCCGTCCGCCACATTAGTTCCGATGAACGAGAGTGTACTGTATGAGCTTTCTTTACTAAAATCGTTGCTTGAATATTAAAATATATGTTTTATGCTCATTTGAAATTTTCAAATAGATTTTTCACAAAATGGCCCTTTTCTCTCACCTAATTTAAAGTCCTATAACTTTAAAAAAAGAAAAAAAAATGTAGACGTATGGGACTTGCACCAAATTGTTATAAGGAATTAAAAAATATGCATAATTCAAAGTCGAAAATTGGTGCAAAGAGGACCCTTTTTACTTTCCACCTCACAAATATTGTTTTTAAAGGCTTTTTTACCTAAACTTTAAAGCTCAATAAAACTGTTTATACTATTATGTTCAATTTTCTAAATAACTTTTCATTTATTTTATTTATCTTTCAGATGATGTATTAAGGGGAAGGGGTCATATGAGGAAAAAAAAATTCCATAAAATTGTTAATCTCCACTAGGGAATGTAACATCCACAAGCCATCGCTTATAACTATCCACAATTTGTGACGTCCAAGTAACTGGATTAAAGGACATAATAGTACAAACAAAATTTTACTGGTACGTTTGAGCCTTAAAGTTAGGTAAAAGAGTCTGTTAATATAATATCTAACTTTTAAGTTATTTCAAAAATGTAGAAGGGGTTATTATTTAGGTACTATGTTTTATTTATAGAATATTAATGCTTTACAAATGAGACTACTTTCCATTTCATAAGTATATTAATTTGGTTTTTCTCATCAAACTAATAGTAACAAGCCGTCAAATTAAAAAAAAAATCACAAAATACCCTATTTCAGCGAAATAATTGAATTAATTACATTTTTAGTTCCTCTTGATAAGTAGAATCAACTGCTAAAATTAGTGTATTCAGTAGAGACTCGCCCTGCTACGCTATATATATATAATACATATCATTATCATTTCTCATTCTGAGGGCGTTACCTCCATAAAATACTAGTTATTGGAAACATGAGATCTTAATTTGAAATTGATACAATATTCCAATAAGAAATAATAAAATTATGATGTAGAAAATTAACCAATGTAGTTTGTAAAAGCCTATTAATGCAATAAAACAAAGACCATGAGCAATATAGTTTTTTATTACAGTATCAGTACTATTTTGTATTATATTATTGCCCTCTTGTTTCAGAACCACATATTTTGCTATTCAAGAGGAAGCTTCCAAAGGACAGTCAGAATTAATTCTTTTCATCAATTCCTTGTATATAATAATAGTGTGGTTCTCAAAATAATTCACTTGAGGATTGTCATTTCCAACGACATTCTGTACCGGTTTGTTTAAGTTCAATCGTCATTTTATACTTAGTCTAATTTTTATTTTTAAGTTCCTCAATGTGATGAAAGTGCCTTGGTCTTAATGACTCAATAGGACCTCTAGATGTTTTTTTGTAATCTTGCCATCACATTATTTTTAAATGGTATCGATTCAAAATAATGCTTATCACATCACAGATGAAGAATCAATGTGTGACATTTTAGACAAAAAACTAAGAGATGTTTGTATTCAAATTATTTTAAGATTAAAACAGTAATAAAAAATTAAGTAAAAGCTCTCTTTAACAATAGTTTCTTATGTATTTTTTTTTATTTACTAAATTTGATTTGATTATTTAAATCACAGTCTTGAGGTTTTAATTTTACTGTGAAAAAAATCAGTTTAAACTGTATATATAATATTCTTGTTAAATTGCCTTCTTCTTTTATACTTTGGCTGTAATATGTTTACTGTAGTGATTAGTTATTTTTGTAAATAAACAGTTTTGATATGATTCTGTAATTCTGATTACTTACCTGCTAACATAGTAACTAAAATACATATTTAAGAAATTATTATATAATGTTTTTTACCGAACTAAGATTAACTAGGTTTCTTTTGGAAAAAATGGTGAAAGACTTAACTAGAAAACATATCCTTTTCTTTTGGAAAAAATGGTGAAAGACTTAACTAGAAAACATATCCTTGCCATTTAGAATTCTGAGATTGTGAAAGCCAAGACAAGAAGAATGAAAGTTATCATTAGTATATACAAGCTTTGCCTATACACACTAATGTGAATAGACTTCTTATCCAATGTATTTGTTTGATTCTGAAATTTGGACATTTTCATGTTCACAGCAAAAGAGGTGTTGCTGTCCATGTTGTAATTCACCTGCTTATAAAGTTCTTCAAAAACATATTTTCGTCATGCTCTCGCGATGAACCATTATTTCAGAACAGTCAGATGTGATCAAAATTAGTCAATTCCCGATGGGTTGGCAAATAGTAAAAAAAAAGGATTTTTCAAACTAGGCTGGAAAAGAAACTTCCAAAATTTGACACCTTAAGCGCTGCTATTCTACTTACAGCATTCCATTATACAATTTTCAAACATCTGATTGTTTCTTGCAAACAAATGAAACAATCAAAAATTCGATGATATTTATTTGTCAAATTCATTAGCGTATTATTAATACTAAAGGGCTGAAAAAGTGTAAATGAATAGGATGTATTAATATTTCACTGATTAACCAATGTTTTAGATGAAACTTGGTATTTGTCTTCTTTTGGTTGAGATTCATCCATTTATGGTAAAATATCATGGTTTTAGCGAATTTTCCTATGGGGAATACGCTTTTACGGTAGTAGTCTTGGTATGTAAGACCTAAACCCGGGACCATGATACTTTTTTGTTTTGAGGTCCCTAGAAGCCAAGAACACCCTTCGTTCAAATTGATATACAGGGTTTAAGCTGTGGTCGCATTTGTCACATTTTGCGACACCCACCACAAATTGCCACAATTTTCGGGCAGTCTGTCGCGATATTGCAACAAAGATTTTACTATAATTTATAACAAGTATCCAAAAAAATAACAGGTTTTCCAATTTTAAGTTTTCTGTCATAAAATGAAATTTACATGTTATTTCCATCAAAACAAAATACAGCAGGCTTCAGTCAGCAAACCTCAATCTATAGCGTCATGATCTAAACTGCAACTGCACAACTGTTAGAAAGTGATTGAAAACAGAACAGCTGATGCTACGGCTATTCCCACCTGGCGATCACGAGCATAATAACACCAGTCTAATACTGAACTTGCAGCCGTGGAAGTAGCTAGCGGTTCCTGGTGCCTAGACTTGCAAACATTGTTTTCCAAGTAATATTTCGTTTTTGGTATCTGCTGGAGAACCATAGTGCCACCCGGCAAGTAGGGAATTAAAATTGCCGTACCATCCTTTAATAAATGGAAAATTTAAGATGAATTGAAGATGTAACTTTAAAATTAAAACAATTCTTATGCACCATTTTTTGGCCAAACCATACAATCATTTAAAGTAAGTTAACAGAAAATTACTAGTTGTGAAACTAGACACTAAGAGCGCTATTGCAGTTTCCTCTTTTCAGACACCACATAAACCAGCCAAGTTTCGTGACCGAATCCCAACAAGAGTTGTGACCGATGACTGTATCACTCACTAACGGATGACAGTATTTAATTTTGCGTTACCATGTCTAACCTCTAAAGACTAAGAGGTAAACATTTAAGTTATTTATCAATGATTTTCATTGAAGGTCCAGCGCAGCGAGGTTAAATAGATATAGAGTGCTCACCAGATAGGGAAAAGTGTCCCTTTTTGACTGGCGCCATGTTACCCACGATTCCCGCCGTTTCCTTAGTAGCCAGTCCTTTTGTTTACACTTTCCCAACAGTAATTTTCCATTTTACCCACACATATCCGACGTTTCTATGGTAACCAACTTCAATAGCCTGCTCACAGACCAACAAATCAAATTAATTTAAAAACAAACAACAAACATATGTTTGAAAACTATCATCAGTAATTTTTTAAGCTTGTAGTGACCAATCAGAATAGCTAAAACTAGTAACTAAGGAAACGAAAGTAAAGTGTGGGATGGTTGCCAAGGAAACGGCGGGAATTATGGGTAAAATGGCGCAAATCAAAAAGGGACACAAAATTAACATGTGATGAGCACTCTATATCAATTTAACCTCGTTGGTCCAGAGAGAAAGGATATTAACTTAAAAGCTGATTTTGCAAAATGGTGTTTAAAACCAAGAATTTTAGATTATATTGTTGATTACAGGCCTACCCCTACCAAGCCATGTTCATGTTGATGTTTGAATCCGGTGGCAATTCGGAGTATAAGTATAGGCTGAAGTACTTGTGTAAAACTATAACCTTACATGAACCTATTTTAATGTTTTGAAAAATAAATAAAAAATGAAATTATGAAGTTTTTTGTTTTTTATATTTTTTTGTGTAAAAAACAACTGCGTTAACAAAAATATTTTTACCGTGAAAGTATTGATAGGCCTAACTGTTGACGAATTATACTACGCGTGGTAAAAATGCTACAACATTTTTCATTTAGCTACAAATATCCAAGAGCTTGTAGCACTTTTGCTCCAAGAAAATTTTACCCAGCTTAAACCCTGTTAATATATATGTATATACAGGATGAGTTTCTTAAAGTGATCCATTAGCTAACTTTTTTATTCTATATCTGACAGTATACTTCTTATGGGTGACCCCCTTTACTTTTTTATTTTGCTTTCAGGTATGTGAGGTATGTGTTTTGGGTATTTTCACTTTTAAAAATTTCCGCCTTTTTTCCAATATGGCGGCCAACTTTAAAATTTGATATGGAACACCCTACATTTTATGGTGTTTTTGAAATTTCCATGTGATTTTAAGACTTTTTTATTCGTAGCCATTTTTCTGTAAACCTAACGGTAAGGGAGCTAGAGTCAATTGAAGTTCATTTTTAGTTCCATAAGAATAACATTAGGCAAACTTGATCTGCCCATATCTCCAAAACCATTGATTAAAATAAAAAATAGTCTAGAATAAATGTGTCTTAAATTGATGTTTAAAAAATTTTTCAGTCATAAAAGTTAGTTATCTTTTACACATAAATTAACTTCTTTCCCATATGGCGAAAAAAATAAATTTTTTGTAAATTTGTTTTGTTATTAAGAAAAAAATGTTCTTAAAAAATCTAACTAGATTTTTAGAGATATTTAATATAACAAAAGTTAAGTTTTAATTTTTTTAATATAACAAAAAAAGTCAATGGCATAGAAAGTAAGTGTATTAATATTATTGTAAGGCCAAAGGATAAACAGGCATTTTGCAAATTTAAACCCAGAATAGTCGAAGTTTGCCTCGTATCTTATTGATCGTAATTGCAAATGCAAGAGCACCTATGAGCAAAGAGGCACGTCCATGTCAAATTTCAACCCCCGAGGCCCTAAATTAATTTTAAAGTCCAGTGGAACGCAGCCCTACTAAAAATATATTTGCAAAACCATTCTTGGTGAGTACCTATGAGCAAAGAGGCATGACCAAGTAAAATTTCAACCATGGTGGCCCTAAAGTAATTTAAAGTCCAGAGGGCCGGAGCCCTAAAGAGTTTAAAAAACTACATTTGCAAAACCGTTTCCTAGTGAGTAGCTATGAACAAAAAGAATCTTACATCAAATTTCAACCCCGGTGGCCCTAAAGTAATTTTAAAGTCCAGTGGGGCGGAGCCCTAAAGTGATTAAAAACTATATGTGCAAAACCGTTTTTAGTGAGCACCTATGAAAAAAAGAATCATCTATATAATTTCAACCCCGGTGGCCCTAAAGTGATTTTAAAGTCCAGTGGGGCTGAGCCGTAAAGAACTTCAAAAACTATATTTGCAAAACCGTTTCTAGTGAATACCCATGAGCAAAGAGAATCGTCCATGTCAAATTTCAGCTCCAGAGGTCCTAAAATAATTTCAATATCCAGTGAGGCAGAGCCCTAAAGTGCTTAAAAAACTATATTTGCAAAATCGTTTCTTAGTGAGTACCTATGGGTAAAAAGCATCGTCCATCAAATTTCAACCCCGGTGGCCCTAAAGTAATTTTGAAGTCCAGTGGGGTGGAGCCCTAAAGAGCTTAAAAAACTATATTTGCAAAACCGTTTCCTAGTGAGTACCTATGAGCAAAGAGAATCGTCCATGTCAAATTTCAGCTCCGGAGGTCCTAAAATAATTTCAATGTCCAGTGAGGCGGAGCCCTAAAGTGCTTAAAAAACTATATTTGCAAAATCGTTTCTTAGTGAGTACCTATGGGTAAAGAGCATCGTCCATCAAATTTCAACCCCGGTGGCCATAAAGTAATTTTGAAGTCCAGTGGGGTGGAGCCGTAAAGAGCTTAAAAAACTATACAGTATTTGCAAAACCGTTTCCTAGGGAGTACCTATGAGCAAAGAGAATCGTCCATGTCAAATTTCAGCTCCGTAGGTCCTAAAATAATTTCAATGTCCAGTGAGGCGGAGCCCTAAAGTGCTTAAAAAACTATATTTGCAAAATCGTTTCTTAGTGAGTACCTATGGGTAAAGAGCATCGTCCATCAAATTTCAACCCCGGTGGCCCTAAAGTAATTTTGAAGTCCAGTGGGGTGGAGCCCTAAAAAGCTTAAAAAACTATATTTGAAAAACCGTTTCCTCGTGAGTACCTATGAGCAAAGAGAATCGTCCATGTCAAATTTCAGCTCCAGAGGTCCTAAAATAATTTCAATGTCCAGTGAGGCGGAGCCCTAAAGTGCTTAAAAAACTATATTTGCAAAATCGTTTCTTAGTGAGTACCTATGGGTAAAGAGCATCGTCCATCAAATTTCAACCCCGGTGGCCCTAAAGTAATTTTGAAGTCCAGTGGGGTGGAGCCCTAAAGAGCTTAAAAAACTACATTTGCATAACCGTTTCCTAGTGAGTACCTATTAGCAAAGAGAATCGTCCATGTCAAATTTCAGCTCCGGAAGTCCTAAAGTAATTTCAATGTCCAGTGAGGCGGAGCCCTATAGTGCTTAAAAACTATATTTGCAAAATCGTTTCTTAGTGAGTACCTATGGGTAAATATCATCGTCCTAAAGAAATTTCAATGTCCAGTGAGGCGGAGCCCTAAAGTGCTTAAAAAACTATATTTAAAATCATAAAATTTATAAAATCGTTATTTAGTGTGTACCTATGGGTAAAGAGAATCGTCCATCAAATTTCAACCCTGGTGGACCTAAAGTAATTTTGAAGTCCAGTGGGGCGGAGCCCTAAAGAGCTTACAAAACTATATTTGCAAAACCTATGGACCTATGGTGCACCTATGGACAAAGACAATCGTCCATGTCAAATTTCACCACCTGTAGGCTTTTAGTGTAATTGTGAGCTTCCGTAGAGCGGAGCCATAAAGACAACACAAACATCAACATTCTACCTCACACCTGGTTACTTCTATGATTATAAGCATCTGCTTGAGTGAAACTTTCAAATTTTTTAATTACAGCAGTTCATTTTGTAAACACTAAATTTCTAAAACCTGACACTGCACCAATGTATGCCCTCTGGGTCAGAGCCCTTTGGACAGATTTGCACCAAACTTCACACAAACCATCCTCGAATAATGCTTACTAATGTCTGAAAGTTTGATTACAATCTGTTGAGCGGTTTCGGAGTTTATAGGCAACAAACATATATATATATATATATATATATATATATATATATATATATATATATATATATATATATATATATATATATATCCAAATATATATACATACTTCCTCTTTTATAGATATAGATAAAATCCTTATGGCGGCAAACCTACATACTCTCATCCCTATATACACAAACCAACCAAGAAAAGAATATGAAAGTGCATTCAGTACCTAACTCCTTAAATTTTAAAACAAAATCAGTGGCAGTAATGGTCAATGATAATTGACTATAAATACTATAATGTTTAACACTTTAACCATATATTATACATACAGTAATGTAATCGTCAATGCATTAACAATCTTATGAAGTCGATGTTTGGTTTGTAAATAGGGGATATCTTTCCATACTATATAACTGCTGCAAGATTCAGATTGGCGACCACTTTATCAAAGCCTATACGTTATACATTGACACGCCTACTGTAGTTCCCCACCTATCCTCGTTGGTTGCCATTCTATAGGGAAGCATTTCGGTGATGCGTTCAAATGGCACAACGGTCAAGTGTCATGTAGTACATTTGGTTTCACCTATTTGTTTAATTTTAAACATTTAATTTCAAACATAGGACAAATTTTAAACAGTCATGTTACATATCATATACATAGTTAAGGCCATTAACTTAACTTTTAGTATATTTAGTATTTTTAGTAATTTTAAATGTAGGACAAATAGAACAACCTTCAAGTGTCATATAGGTTAATTGGTAGGCAACCAAATAAATTAGACATTTTAAGTTCTTATAAATATTGAGGGAAATAATTTTTTGTCGTTTCACCCCTCTGACACTAACGAAATGATCTTATTTAATGAACTGCTTTAAGATAAATCAGGGTTGAGATAACAAGTGACTCTTGATAACCTTCGTTGGGAACTGTCTAATATGTTTTTTTTTAGTAAGGGTAGACAGGATCAGTTTTGAATGTGAATCAAATTAACTTAGGATTTCTTATACATTCAACGGAATGTTAATGGAGAATTATGTGACAGGTGGAAAGTAAGATTTTAAGAATCATATGTAATAAAAGAGTGCATTTAAGGGTTTAGAGAGAAAACTACTGAACGGATCAAGGCCATTTTTGTGTCAATGAACTTCTTAAGGTGCTTAGAATATAGGAAAAATATGGTATCTCTGGGAAAATACCTTACAGCTCTGTAAAATGGGATTGAAACTTTATTTAGACCAATCTAACATGTTATTTTGTCGATTTGTTTACTGCTTCAGGCAACTGAAATTTTGGTCTTTCTGTAAATAAGTGATCCCTATCCTACACTGAAAATTGACACCACTGCTGATTTACAAGGCAGTTTTTTTAAACAAAGCAGACAACTTAAGATTGTTGATAGATAACAAATTAAAGAAAGCACACTTACGCTCCTTTCACACAGCTTGTTTTTTAGCCGTGAGGGAAAAAACCGCACGATTTAAAAACTGTCTAAGTAATTGTCACACCGTACAAGTAATTGGCAGCCAGTTCAAAACCGTCGCCGGGCCTGTGTGAAAGGTCTCATAGGATTCTTCGCACGACTGCTGAAATGTCCGCCGTGCGATTTTTAATCGTACGGGCAAAACCGTGATGTGTGAAAGGAGCGTAAGATTGCAGTTATTTCGAAAGCAGTAAAATAAATATTTAACAGCTGTTGCTTCGATAAAAATTGTGTTACTATATAAAGAGGTTTTACTTATTTTCGATAGTTGTATTTACTGTATTTACACTTACGACTTACGGTATATATTAATTTGTATACAGATATGTTTTGATACCTCACCAACTAATGAGCTTTTAGATTAAAAAATAAACAAAAACATAATATTTTGGATGTAAAATATTGTGCCCTTTACCATATTCTAGTTTGTTAATTTTTGTTACAACCAAAAGTCATAAACTTTTAAAGCTCATGTACTGTAAACTTATGTGCTTCTACATACTTAACAATTAGTTTACTGTTCTCACTGATATGAAAGGGAATGCAAAAAGGTAAAGATAAAAAGGTGAAGAAATAAAAAGTAAAATACACAAGAAGAAATACTAAAATAAGAAATGAGATGGAATGAAAGCGCAAAACAAGGGATCGAGTACAACAAAAACCTTTTGAATATTGAGTTAGTGATGGTGAAAAAACCTAATACCAATTGGCAAAGACATTTGGAACGGAATTAATGGAAATAATGTATAAAAACCTATTTCAGTAGAGTCCCGCAAACCTGAAATTCTGAATAGCTCGGAAAGCCTCCCAGAACAATAACGTGCACTGGGTTCCAAGGCACTAAGTACTATGGCATCGGCCGTAGCCTACCTAACCAAAAGCTGTTTTGGTTTTTCTTAAAATTTGTTTGAACAGATGAGGTATAAGTTTTTAGTTTTTGTTTTATGTATCATGCTAGAAATAATGTTTTATTTAATACGTTAAGGGTTTTTTTGTGTAGAGAACTCCTACAATTTTCAACCGATTTTCAAGTTTTTGGTGTGTTTGGATAGGGCTTGGTCAGTAGGTGTTTCTGCCAAAAACTGTTAAGAATCGGACTGAAAATAAAGGCGCTATCTACCATTGAAATCCTAAAATTTCCTCTTAATAAAACATTAGGGTTGAAAAAAGCATTTTAAACATCTGTTGATGTTTAGCTGTAAATACGTGTAGTTTTATGTGATTACAGATATTCATAATATTGGATTGGTCGTATGTCATTGATTTAGAACTAAAAGTAATTTGTATTGGATCAAAATAAATTGCTTGATTTTGAGCAACACTTATACTAGTAGGAATAAAATCGACTATTTATTTGTACTTTTTCTTATGTTAATCTTTTCTCAATAACCAAGACATTTCACAGACCTGGACATTGTTCGGTCCAACCAGGTTGCGAGACTCTATACTGTATCATTTCTTTTGTCATCTTTGGTTTTTGTAAATTCCAATACAATAATGCAAAACCATATCTAAGAATTGAACTATTATTGTTAATAACTATACACTTGCCAAAGAAATATCAAAATTTAAATTTAAATATTATTTCGTCGGGATTTACATAAATTATGTGACCATTAAAACTAATTAAAAAACATCAGATTTCGTAAACAATAATCATAACAATTTCACGTCATTTTTGACGGGTTGTTAGCTAGTAAGATATAAATTTTGTTTAAAGGCTGAGACGATAAATATAAAAGTAACATGTAAAATGAACACTTAAATTTTTTAAGTTGAAATAACATGGGGACACGTTCAAGTTATAGTTGAAGGATCAGTCTATGTTCAGAAGGGTGTATATTTTTAGGGGCAAAAAAGGGTGTATATTTTTAGGTTAAAGGAGAGCGCTGAAAAGTAAAAATTGACTTTTCTCCATGAGTTCTCAATCAGACAAAATTGTGATTAAATTGGACAATCAATTTGATGATGAAGGCAGAGGCAAGTGAAAACGCTTCCTTACGGAATTCTACTTGTTCCCTCTAGAGCAGACGCTCTACACCACGGTCAGTTTTTAAAACAATTTATTAAAATTAGAAGTAATGAGGTACAGGACAGTGAACTAAGGACAACTGGTGAACTGGTGACCAGCACATTGCGGGATGGTTTGATTGGATTTTTTGTGCATTTGTTGAAATCATATTAAAGTGATAAATAGCCTGACTGTGTGCCATTCTCTTAATTGAAATATTAAAATAGCAAACTCTCATAAATGGTATTGGTTATTTTCCTCTGACCACACATAGGCCTAATTAGCCATAAAGCGACCCTGAGGAAAAGAATAGTGTACATCAATGACAAATTGAAGTCAATTAAAATTTAATTCAAAAACAATAAACATCACTTAATATCTATGACAGTGCTGACAGAGATAAATTTCCAGGTCTAAAGTACAGTACAGTTCTTCTAACTTGGCATGTCTGGGACATGACACATGGCGGATTAAAATATATTACAGATTACAGGATGAATGTCAGGAAAATGTGAGTTCAAGAAAAAAATATATTAAAATACATATTTTATTATTTAAACAGCTTCACTTCCTACAATATCAAACATTGCATGACGTACTGCAATCAAAAATACAGAACATAATTATGAAACTAAAAATTTAAATGATACGATGTCAACACACAATGTCGAATGAATACGACTCGCCTCCCTTCCATGCATTCAAAAATGCTTTGTATGGCACAGTGTTGTCCCCTTGCAACTTACGATCCCAAATGAACTTGAACACTCATTACTATTTTTATACTTATCAATAAAATTTTCTTTAAGTCGTGCCGGATCATAGGATGCTGGATTAGAGAAAGAAATTTTACTGTAAATATCTGTTTATCTCTTTAGTTCTACATTAGAGCCTCACTACCATGATTACCTCGACAACAATATTTTCTAGTCCCTGTGACTTGCTCATAAAACTAATGTTAATTATACCTCTATAGGATGAATTCTTTTCATATAAATACCTCTATAGCACATATTCTGCCAGTTGAAATTACCGCACAATCACCCTCCATAACAAATATTTCAAAATATCTGAACCTCTAAAGCATGAATTCGCCCTCGGTGACACGAATCTTTCAGTAAATGAACTTTGTAACATGAACCTAACCTCAGTAGCGAAGTATCTCGTTACGGAACTTTTATAATACAAATTACTTTTCTCATGCATATTTCCCACAGTTAAGATGGATATTTAGAAGTAAACTATGTCTTTATTCTCAGTTCTAGGAAACCTCTTCCCTACATTTCCTTCTGAAGACAAATTTTTAGCAATCAGTTATGTGTCTGCTGTCCAAACTAACATTTTTTATTTCATTTACATCACGTTTGAGGTTTTATTGAAATTGCATGTGTTATCGAGGATATGTACATAAATCATCTCACCTCGATAAGACGAATTATCAATTAGACGAGCACCTTGATAAGATGTAAGATGTATGATTCCTGGAGAATTATCTTATTGAGATTCTACTGTATAACAAAACATCAAAGTCAACGATAATATTTCCATTAAAATATGTACTTTAACTTGGGTCTCAGTTAAAGTTGGCCTTGAATTAACAAGTTCAAATTTGTTTAGGAGTACAAATGGAAAGACATAAATGAAAGTATTAAAATAAAACTCGATATAGTAGTACTTAAAATATACATTTATTTTTTATATAAATCAGTTACAAATGGAAATCACTCTGCCACTGCCTGGGTTAAGTTTAACTTAATTACTGAGCCAGAAGTTTGAGCAAAAGTTACAATCCTAAGTACATTAGTGAACAATTTTAGTTTAGTAATTAGAAAAGAAACTTTGTTACAACAATTGAAAACGGAAATTCCATCAAACAAAAAGTGTAAGTGTAATTTTTATCAATTTATTTTTCTTTAAATTTGCTTTATTTTGATATTTTTTCTTATAACAATATAGAAAAAACCTTGCATAGACTTCCTTTAGTTACTTGACATCTCAGAATGTTATTTACAAAGACAATAATATATTAAACACACTCTTATTAAATAAAATTATTATTTACAATGTATTTAAATAATTCTAAAATATTAATTATAATTATTTTATACATAGAATTGATATAAATATTCTTAATGAATATATAAGTACAGTTGTACAGAGGTAATTAATGGTAATAACATGGATCGCTTAGACAGTTTTTAACATATCTTTACTTACAAAAACCATATAGCGGCAAATCTATGCTCATCCCCATGGTTTTTATGGGGAAATAGTAAAAATAAAAAAATTCTGAAGTTAATTTGCTCGATCTGCAGGTCTGCTGAGACGGGGGTATTTTAACTAAAAGGAGAAACACTCGACAGCTATGAGTGCCTCTTTAATTCGAATGATCTTAAGCAGTTGTCAGTTTGTGTAGATTTTCATACGGTATTATAAGTTTAACTTTATGAAGAATGACATCTGTCTCTTGTCGACTACCATGCTGGAACAGAACTAGTGGAGGTGGACATTGGCAGTGTTTTTTTAGTCAGTGAGATAGGCGGTGTTACAAGAAATACGATAGCAGCGAATTCTGATGGATTTTCACTAAACTAAGTCGCATAGAGATACAAAAATCTCAATTTTGCCAAAAATGTCACTTAGGCGATGTTGTTAAGCGGAAAATTGCTCTCTTTGCTTTTAAATTTCCCTAATAAATTTTGTCTTTGAATAACTCCTAATTTAAACGCCTCATGAAGTTGACACCTAAATTTTAAATCACACCATGAAATGCGAACAAAAGTGGATAAAATAGTGACGATCAGAAGTTTAGTTCACCGGGCGACCAGTCTCACAGCTTTCTTGGAACATCCTCTTCATATTGACCAAAAAAGATAGGAGGGATGAGCCTGTGATTTAATTGGTTTCTTAGATCCATGTTATTACCCCAATATGACATCAAATAAGCTTAACAGTGAAAAATCAATCGAGTATCACCCCTCCAGGCGCTGTTGTGGTGGAAGACTGTGATCGATTTCAACATCCTTCTGCAAGTTTGGAGGCAGCTCTCGATATATTGTTTCTGGTACATTGTCTACAAAAAATAGTTAGAATTAAAATATTGACATTCTCTCTCTGACTGACTGACCTTTTTTTATTGCTTGTGTTACACCAGAGGCATTATATTAAGAGGGATGTACAATGTACCTTAAATGCTTTTAAAGGTGCTTTCCCTTAAATTTGAATGTTATTTACAAATAAAATAATATATTAAACGCACTCTCATTAAATAAAATTATTATTTACAATGTATTTAAATAATTTTAAAATATTAATTATTAGGGATGGATGGGAATGCTTTTTAAATTCGGAACAAAAATTTTTATTTCCTGTTCATATTTGGGACAGAATCGCTCGTCTCAAAGCTATCGAGATATATTTGTTTACACTTTTATATGAATGTTGTATAAAGACGGTCTTCCGGGCTTAGTCTCCTCTACACAGACCACTAATCAAAAAGTTTTTTAAATAAAAATTTAATTGTTAGCAAAAAAAAATTTGCTGTCTATTAATGTAGCTATTTGAGGTGAATATAAACACTAAGCTAAATAACATAATTTTGCTTTTCTCCAGTTATTATGGTCAATAGAAACGTACAGCATTTTCCTGAATGAATTAATGCAGTTTTTAATGCTTATAAAAATGCAACATAAATCATTTGAATTTAGCAATCAACTGCGGGTTCCCAATGGGTTGATCTGCTCCTCGACTTCTGGCGGGAAAATAAGCTACATTTTACCACATGAAAAAATGCATGTATGGCCCACACAACGGAAATTCAAGTAGCGTGAAAATAAATTAGTATTTATCGCATGAAAAAAACGCTCGTATGGCCATGCAGTAAATCATGGTCTCATTTCACTCCACTTGTCTCCACTACACCCCTTCTCCCAAAGAGGTATTTCAAAATCTCAATTCGGATCTGAGGTTTTGAATTCCTAAAAAAGTATTGTAAGAGATTCTTGTCTTAAAACTCTTAACTTTAAATGGTTCTGACTCACCATTACACCTGTAAACAAGGTCTGACCAAATGATCATTTCTTGTGAGAAGCAGAACACTCCGAGGCGGCCTCCCTTGAGGGTCGAGTCGTACACATTCCCGGAGTCTACCACCATCGTAGTGCCTGGACACACAACAATACATCAAACTCCACATTTGAAAACAGTAAACTGCGGACAAAAGTGATTGTGGTGTACTTTTTTTCCTTTTCTCCTGAAGATTTATGTTGGAATGCTTTCTCCAAAACACTTAAAGCTTAAACTCAAGTTAAAACCTTATGTTTAGTAAAATAATAAATGGCGTTTCTTTTAAACAGGGTTAGGGAATTGGTTCATAGAGGAAAAATATTTGTTAATTTCTATGCCTGAGGCATTTTGTAACAAATTATGGGGAACGGTCCAAAACCCGGAATACATCCTTGTATTCAAATAGGATTTCAATACTTTTTAATTAGAATACTTTTATTGTGCATGCACACAGCGTCATGGGGTGATTCAGATCCTCAGGTTAGACCGCTCTAGGTTGGCAAAATGTTATTAGGTCCATTTGATCATTTTCCTATTTTTCCAACATGACTTATCACTACTTTCATAATTATTTTAGTTTTATTTATTAAAAAGAAAAAAATTGATAAATTTCAAATTAATTTATGTTAAGTTTTTTTATCACTTGTGCACTTATTTAATATTCAAATCTATCAATTAACTAATTCTGTTTTAGATTTGTTATTATAATACTACCCTGAAAAACATGCAGTGATTATAAAGTAAATTTTATATTAGTCTGAGTGTGGTTATGTAAGACAATGTATAAAAAAAAGGCATTCATGCAGCGATTATATTACGAGCACCTTTAAGCCACGAGTGTCACTTGTTCTGAGCATCTTACAATTGGCCTGAAAAAGTCAGACTACAATCTTTGCATATAGGCCTACTACATCTACAACTAACTTAAATTTGATAAAGTATTGTGAAAATAAACATGTTGGCTATTTATAGGTTAGGCCTGATGCCACTTCAAAAAAGTTTGGGGATTCAATTAAGCTATTTTCGAGACAAAAAAAAACTTTCTTTGATAGTTTTTTTTTCAAAATTATAAGGTTTGATGAAAAATATTTTTATTATTCATTTGTAAAAAGTTGCTCGTGGTACAAGGGGGAAAATGTATTAAAAAATTAAAAAGCATAGTGGTTAAAAAGTAAAAACCTTACTCTATTACAATCTTTTAAACCCAAGAAATCCTAGCAAAATTTACTCCATATTTGCTAAGCAATTAGCAGGGTTGATGTGGACAACTTTTGTAATATTTACCTTGGAACATCCTCAGCCGAATGAGGCCAATATGGGGCCGGTGGAGCAGGAGCCAGCGGTAGGCGACTTTCTCTCTCCATCCAACGTTTTTCGGATCTTTCCACAAGAGTCGAACCTGACAGAAAAGTACACTGTAATAGTATCATAAGTTTCATAATGCAGGGTGAACTTATGCAGCAATAAAAAAAGGTTAACAATCCTAAAATAAAAATTTGAGAATCGTGCTTCTTTTTAGGTAAACATAAGTGTGAAATATGGCATTATACAATTTGGTAATCAACTGAAAACCAATTCATCATTATAAATCATGACAAGTAGCGTTCCATACCCGAGAGGTAGATCTTCTTGTTTGTAAGCTCACCATATTATTAATGAATTGAATTAAATTTGAACCGACTCGAGTCCACTCCTTCTCAAATTGAGTAAGAATCGAGTACGTAGGAGGTATACTGAATCGTCCTCCCTAAGATTTAACATTAAATCTATTTGACTGTGAAACTGACAGGCTATTGGTTGACAATCCAACTTAAGTCAGACGTGAACCCACGTTGTTAACCAAAGACCCATAGTAAACTTCTCAGAAGCTCATCATTATGACACCAGAAACCAAATCAACTACTGTTGTATCTTTTATAATCAGCTGATCAGCTGTTTCAGTTGTTATTAATTATTCTAGTTTATTCTGTTTACAGTTTTTGTTTACATGTTTCAAAAATGTGCATTTCAATAAATTTTATAGAGTTATTTCGAATGCGTGCTTATTTAAAACTCTTATTACAGAAAGTCACTACAGTAAAAGTTGGCGACGAGAAAAGTTTGGCTACATTTCAATTCTATAATTATCTTTCAATCATAAAACATAGTTAATCTTGCAACACTTTCAAACAGTATTCAAAATTTCAATACTTCAAAATGGATGCCGATCAGTTTACCGCACTACTAAAAGCATTCTCGGAAAGCCAAGTCACACTCGCAACCACGCTGGCTACGAAGATCACGGAGCAACTACGTTCAGAACGCCAAGAACATCAAAGTAATGTACCAGTGAGTAACATTCAACCATTTGAAAACTTTGACCAGAATAAAGAAAAGTTTAAAAACTATTTGGAACGTTTTGAAAATTACCTAGCAGTTAAAAATATTTCAGATGAAAACAAAAAGGCACAAATTCTTTGCGCTTCAATTGGCTCTGTTCATTATAACAATCTTTCTGCACTAATTGGCCCTGAAAAACCAATCAAAGACTTAGATTTTCAAACCTTAGTTAAGTCATTGAATGAAATGCTTTCTCCTCACAGGAATGTTGTAGTCTCACAACATTACTTTCTAAGTACGTATCAAAAACCTAACCAATCAATTCCAGAATATGTAGCTTCACTACAAAAGGACTTAACTGAATGTGAATTTACGGTCCAGTGTGTGTGCACCAAACATGTTTCAGTTTCAGACTTATTCTTAAGAGCCCAGTTCATCAGGGGGTTAAAAGATGACTGGATCCGTGAACAGTTATTACAATCAGATACATCCTCTTTCAAAGACATTCTAACAAAGGCTACTGCCTTAGAAGCATCCCGATTAGAAACCCAAGTCCTTAACAAACATCAACCTTCTCATTCAACCAATGTTGACATCAATAAAATTTCAAATAGGCAAACAGGTAAAGCCCGTGCTAGAAGTGTTTCAAATCTTCGTAATACACGGAAATCCAGGACGGAATATTCTAATTCAAGAAATTCAAGGTTCAAAGTCGACTACAATCGCCTAGGTATTGCAGACCTTTGTTTTCGTTGCGGACGAAATAACCACCGCGCATCTGAATGCCGCACAAGTAAATCACGCCTTCATTGCACTTCCTGTTCAAAACAAGGGCATGTTGCTAAAGTGTGCATTTCGAGTCAGATGAAGAACAAACTTTCAAATGACTATTCTAACTCCAGTTCTACAAAATATGTTAATTCAACTTCTGATGAAATCCCTTTAGGTTTAAATAAAGTCACGGAAATCCTTCCTGATAACACTCCTGCACATGACGTAATTGATATTTTCGACCACAGTCAACGACCAGTTGCATTAGATTCAGACAAATATTTTGTTACAGTGCACATAAATCAAAAGCCTATGCGATTTGAAGTAGACTCAGAGGCTGGTTTTACACTCATTCCTGAAAATGACTTCAAAGATTTGAATCTCAATGTCACCCTTAGCCCAACTAATGTTTACTTTCGAGCGTATACAAACGAAGTATTTCGACCCTTGGGGAAGGTTACGATTGAGGTTACCTATAAGAATGTTAAGTCAACTGAGGACATGTACATTGTTCCAAATGGTCGTCCTGCAGTCCTTGGACGAGTTTGGATCCGACATCTTAAAATCAGCCTCCAGGAAATCGACCGAAACCCAGTACCGGTGCAAGACAGTTGTTTCAATGCTTCAAAAACAGTATTTTCTATTGAGGACATATTTTCTGATTTTTCTACTGTATTCGAACAGAAAATTGGCTGTATACCAAATCATACAGTGTCCCTCCATCTTCGTGAAAATGCTAGTCCGGTTTATACCAAAGAGCGTAATGTCCCTTTTGCCCTACGAACTCAAGTCAAAGAGGAGCTTAACAGTCTTGAAGCAGCCGGCATAATATCTAAAGTCGATGCTAGCGATTGGGGATCACCCTTGGTAGTAATTCCCAAAGGGAACGGTACTGTACGGTTATGCGTAGACTATAAAACAGGCGTAAATGATCGTCTAGTTTCAGCAAACTTTCCAATCAAACACATTCCAGATGTTTTACACAGTTTACGGGATTCAAGGTTTTTCTGCAAACTTGACATTTACAAGGCGTATTTGCACATCCCAGTCGACCCGGAAAGCAGTAAAATTCAAACTATCACTACACACCGGGGTACATATTCAATGCACAGACTTAGCTTCGGGATTAAAACGGCACCCGCAGAGTTCAATCGCATCTTATCCCAAATTCTATCAGGTTTGCCCAAGACTGAGGTTTATTTTGACGACATAATTGTGCACGGTACCACCAAAGATGAGTGCTATGCCAACCTTAGATCATGTCTTTCGCGCCTTGAGGAACACGACCTACACTTAAACAAAGACAAATGTAAGTTTTTCTGTGAAAAGATCGAATATCTTGGTCATGTAATTCAACACAATCAGATTTCAAAGTGCCCTCAAAAGATTCGAGCTGTTTGTGAAATGCCGAGACCTAGGAACGTTGAAGATGTCCGGAAATTCCTTGGAATGGTCACATACTACTCGCAGTTCATACCAGATTTATCTACAAAAACAGCACCACTTCGACAGCTTCTACAGAAAAATCGAAAGTTTCATTGGTCTAAAGATTGCCAAGCCGCTTTTGACTGTCTCAAGGGAGAAATGACTTCCGACCGTGTTCTTGTGCCATACGACCCTCACCATCCAATTGTCTTAACTTGTGATGCCAGTCCAACGGGAATTGCCGCAGTGATGAGTCACATCATCGAAGGCGAAGAAAAGCCGATATCGTACGCATCCAGATCGTTAACTGCTTCAGAGCGTAATTACAGTCAGCTCGATCGCGAAGCACTTGCCATCATGTTTGGGGTAAGCCACTTCTACAATTATTTATATGGTATACACTTCACACTGACCACTGACAATGCCCCACTTACTAGAATCTTCCATGAAAGTAAATCCTTACCTCCTATGACTTCCAGTAGACTACTGCGTTACGCATCGTACTTGTCAGGATTCAATTATTCTATACGATTTAAAAAGGGAGAGGCCAATGCCAACGTAGATTGTTTGTCACGAGCTCCAGTAATTCAAGAATCCGGAACTATAGATGTTTTCCTAAATAATGAAACTGCCACTTTCCATTCAGAGACAATATTCGAAATATCATCTGAAAATCTAAATGCAGATATCTTGGCACAGGAAACCGAAGCAGACCAGAATCTTAAAGAAATTAAACAAAAACTACTTACCTCATCTACAGATCTACCCTACACTCTCGATAATGGAGTAATTTTCAAAGAAAACCGTGTTGTTATTCCAAAGAGCCTTCAACCCCATGTCTTACAGCAACTTCACGCTACTCACATCGGAATCACAAAAATGAAGCAACTGGCCCGAAGATATGTATATTGGCAAGGAATCGACAAGGATATAGAAAAGTTAGTCCAAGCCTGTGAAAATTGTGCCCACATCAAGTTCAACCCTAAGAAAGCGCCTTCACACCCATGGGCAGAACCCGAAGGCAACTGGGAGCGCATACATATAGACTATGCTGGACCCTTTCAAAATTGCTACTTCCTTGTTTGTGTTTGTGCGAAATCAAAATGGGTCGAAGTTAAGGTCTTAAGGAACGCGCCTTCATCTTCTGACACAATAATTCTTCTCGACAACATCTTCTCATCTCATGGTTATCCTCAAGTAATGGTTTCGGACAACGCTTCTATATTTACCAGTACAGAATTTAAATCATATTGTTCTTCAAATGGCATATTTCAAAAACTAATTGCACCTGGACATGCTGCTACAAATGGACTCGCCGAAAGAACAGTTCAAACCTTGAAACAACGACTGAAGGCCCTCGGAAGCGATTCTCGACCAGTTCACACCAAAGTTCAGGAAATCCTCCTACACTACCGTGCAACTCCTCTTTCCAATGGACAGTCACCAGCAGAACGATACCTAAATCGTCAAATACGCATAAAGCTAGATGCCCTGCGGCCCTATCATAGTACGAAGAATCCTCCCTCGAAATTTCGAGTACGATCATTTAACGTCGGGGAGAGAGTCCTCGTAAGAGAATATTCAGCTAACAACAAATATATTTGGACTCTTGGAGAAATTGTTGAAAAACTAGGAGTACTGCACTACATTGTGAAGTTAGATTCTGGCAGAACATTGAAGCGACATCTAGATCAACTTCGTAGAACAAAAGTGAAGAAAGTACACTTCAAGACCACTGACGAGAAAGTGCCAGAAAATAATAAATCCAAACCAATTCAAATCCCAAGCATTGTTCGACGTCAAGAACCCATTATACCTCGACAAGAACATCCAGTTCCAGAATTGGTGAATGACAGACCACCTCCACAAAATTGTCAAGTACCAATCCAACCACCACTTCGTCGTTCTACAAGAGTACGTAAGCCTCCAGAACATCTGAACGATTACGTCTTGTCATGAAGTTCCAAAATAAGTGGGGGAGACTGTTGTATCTTTTATAATCAGCTGATCAGCTGTTTCAGTTGTTATTAATTATTCTAGTTTATTCTGTTTACAGTTTTTGTTTACATGTTTCAAAAATGTGCATTTCAATAAATTTTATAGAGTTATTTCGAATGCGTGCTTATTTAAAACTCTTATTACAGAAAGTCACTACAACTACATACTCCCTGCACATCATTTGTCAGCCTATGAGAAAAAACCCAGCTACATCGGAGCAAAACTATTCAACACCCTTCCATCTGCACTGAAAGAACAAAAAAACAACCGGAACTTCAAAGGAGCTGTTCTCGACTGGCTACTGAAAAAAGAATTTTACTCTGTTGAAGAATGCCTGGAAGGACGAGGCCAACCTCATCACTGAAGAAGAAAAATAATGACGCCATGACTGTACTTAATGTTCATGTCAATAAAGAGTATTTTGTCTTTGAACTCGTCTAAAGAATGACGACTCAAAATTATCCATGTGCGAATAAAGAAGTTGTCAAAAAGAAGCCTTCATACATAGGAATAAAATTTTTTAACCACCTCCCAACAGTAATAAGAAATGAATTAAGTTTTCAAAAGTTTAAAAAATCTGTAAAAACATTTTTTGTAGAAGCTGCATTGTATGATATATGAATATTGGTCTATAAAGTGATTATATTTTATTTCATTAATTTTTTAGACTTAATTAACTTAAGTTAGTACAGTACACTCTCGTTCATCGGAACTAATGTGTCGGACGGCCGGTTCGGATGTCAAAAAATTCCGATGAAGCGGAGGCCGTCGTGAGTCATCATTTCCGCCCGTTTGGTGACCTATCGTGATTGTATTCACTCTTGTTTTTAAGGCAACACTAGAGATTTTATGAAAATAAGGCACTCAAACTTTGAACATGGTAACAAATGAACCTATAGGAATAAAAACAACGCAGGAAATAAAGATCCAAAATCTTTATTCTCATATTCCATATTTATATTCCACTCATATTCCAGCTGTCAACTGACTTCCACGTAACACAGGTGCAGTCGCGACGCGAGACAGACTGAATGACAGTTTGGGAAGCGGTCGAAGCGGATGTTCACTTCCTGCCCCCTTCCTCTTTCTATTTTTGTGCGATTACTCCACGGCCTCGTAAATCACATCGATACGTACAGATTATGGAAAACGCCTGATGATGTTAGACGCAAAATGTGATACTTCACTGTTGTGCGGATAGAACGAATGGAAATTGAAGGTGCTAAAATGGAAAAATTATTTATTTCGTAAGAAAAAAAAATTAATAATATCCAGATTTTCAGTTCCGATGAAGCGGAGTTCCGATGTCGCAGAGTCCGATGAACGAGAGTGTACTGTATACTCATTGACACAATTCATGTATACAAATGTATGCTTTGATGAATAAAGGATATTTGAATTTGAATAACATTGATTGACTCCACTTCACTGTCCACCATCAAAATGGCACACTATTGGTTGAAAATATTGAAAATATTGGTTGAATTTGCGATAGACCCAAACTCGAATAAAGTTTGTTACCTCGAGTAGAACTCATCAAGACAAAACCAAACTCATACAAAGTTTGCTGACTCATCGAGTCAACATCGCAGACGAGTCGACTGCAAGTCATCAAATGACTCGTCTTGACACAGCACTAGTGTGACCTACCTGGTTCTCCGTGTCGCCAGTGTGCCACAGAGAATTCCTCAGCATCTCGCCAGGTCCCGTCGACGACTGCACCACTTTGATCTGTATCCCCGTCTCTGCCACCGCTCGGAACGGAGTTGTAGACCAATATGTTTGCTCGTTCTTCTTCCACATCACAGTGTAGAACTTGTGATTGTCTTGGTAGCTGTTAATCAGACAGGCTTTTGAGATGACAGTGGTCAATGTAGACTGAAAGAAACATGTTCAAGAAGTATTTTGACTTGAAAGCCGCTGGATTAAAGAAAATAATTTTTATTCAATATCTTTGCTTAACGACCTTAAAAGGAATAATCTTTTGAAAAATTAATGCTACTGATTAATGATTATTAGTAACCTTATCACACATTTATTTATTTATTCATGGAAAAATCCATTTACAGAGGTCACATAATATAGGGTGTAGTAAAAAAAATACAATAACAATACACAAGTAATTGATGCTAAATATAGGTAACAGTTCGTGTAAACAATTAGGAGGTGATAGCCACAATACCAACCAAAGATTTATATTTACCTGAAAACGAATCCAATATAATCATCATCGATCTCAGTGTCAACAAAGAATGTTCCTTCAAAGTCCACACCACCAAATGCATCATAACCTGAAAACAACAGTGAAGCAGGAATAAAAACTCAGAACATAATTTTTACAGCCGTACTTTTATCCATACTTCAGGTGTATTGTAACCCAAAGCATAATTTCTGACATTTCTTTATTGAAAATCCCTGAATTTCTGAGACCAATTAATTAAAAAAAAAAACCTGTGACAGTCTTTAATATTCTAAAGATAATTATGCATAATAATTGAATCTTTTTTTAGCAAAGCCACTGTGATTGATTTTTTAAGTATCTAAGTGTTCTGAGTATATTTCAGTGATCCTAGTGGTCTAACTAGGGCTGGGCATTTTCTTGAGCCCAGCTAATTTCAGAATCAGTACTTTACTTCTAGAAATTACATAATAGTTTTATATTTTCTTAAGAATCAGAATTGTCTACACAAGCTTTCTAGAAGCAACAATGAATTTAAACTCTCTTCCACATCCTGAATTTTGAAACAGTATAAATTATCCCACAGTATTTCATCTCATATTGTTTTGATAGATTTTCATTCAAATCCCAGGTGTACCAGAGCAGTTGGGTGGTTGTTGATCTATTCTTAAAACTTACCAATAGCCAATCCTGGATCGCTGTTGACTGTCTGGACGATTTCCGCTCCCTTGTTGTAGATGACCCACTCTGGGTCCACTTGCGACTCTCCCTCCGGATCCAGGACAACGGTTTGGTAGGTCCTTAAATGAGACATCCATCAACCATGAATTATTAGGATACCTAATGCCTCGGCTGACAAATAGGGGATTGTTTTGGAGCAATGTAAAGCTGGATATATATCATCACCACTGGTTAGTCTTTGTTTTTTTTTGTCATTCAAAATCTTGTAATAGCCTCAATAAAAAACCTTGTTTGAAATGTTTATCTTATTGAAAAAGATAATAATAATAACCTTATCAGTTACTAGTTACACATTTTTGAAAACTTCTAAATAAAATCTAATCCTAAAAAAAATACTTTTAAAAATAAATAGGAAAAACTCCTTATAGAACATGCTTTCTACTCATTTGGAGAGCAAAATAGGATTTTATATGTTGGATAGTTTAGAATTAGGCAATTAGGATAGAATTGGTTTAGAATTAGGACTTTATAGTAGGATAGTTTAGAAGTAGGCTAGCTTAGAAGTTGGCTAGTGTAATGATTTATGACACGATTCAATTTATATTGAACTGGCTGGGTAGCTGCATGGTTATTTTGCAATTTGATGACAAACTGCATGACCCATAAAGTCCTTGCACTCGGGGAGCCACGTTACCTGAGTGAAAGACTGCGGCACCGTGATGAGGTTTCACAACGGGCCATCAGCCGTAATCAGAACCTTCACTTTCAAAGAGTTAGACAATAGACAATAGACAATAGGTTTTAAGGAAAAATTGAAAGATACAATTAATGAAAGGAATTGTTGCAAATAAGTTTTCTCTTTTATTGTAATTGTTACGTTTATCATTGTTGTTAGATCATTGTTGACTTGAGTTATCCTGAAAACCAGTTTGTAACTGAGGAACGCTTAAAAATAAAGGCATTTTTATTTATTTATTTAAACCTTTGCCTTTAAACCAAGGTTACCGGTTTGATCCTAAGAAAAGTTAGCAGCTTTTTAGAGATTCGATTCCGGACCCAGTTGCCATTTTAATGATTCTTTCTAACAACTGGTTGATGTTAAATAGTAACAAGACTTGGGTTTGGACCATTCCCCATCAAAATTTTTTTAAATACCACTGGCGTAGATAGGCTAAACCCAAAATAAAAAATAAATAATGATATAATATATACATATTGTGAATAAAGAATTTATTCATTGACAAGCTGACCCGTCGTACATTGCTGAGAACATAAAATAAATGATTATAACAAAAAATAATTGCACACAAGATTGTATAGCATGCATTTTAAAATCATGTCAAATCCCTTGAGATCCTGATATCTGGCAGATTATAAAAACTCCAAATTTATCATGAATACATAATACAGTACAACGATCTTCACTCAATCTAATTACGTGGTCATTGCTGTCAAAGTTTTAATCATTAAACATGTTTCTTTTACATTTTTACGAATTTAAGATACTATCAGATAATTTCCAATAACATGTTCTTATATATGTGTTTCACTTGAAATGTTTTTATGATATTTGAATTCTGCTATCTTTTTTTTAGCGTTGAAAATTATACTTAAACACTTTTACTACGCTATGAAGTATGGTAATATTAAAAATATTGCAGTTTACATTTTATAGTATTGACATGTTTAACTGGGTCTAATTATTTACAAAACTAACCCAATGCTATAAAGATAAATTATAAATAAATGCTATAAATCGGCTTATTTAAATTTAATTTATTAAGACTCCTACCTAAAGTCAGTGGAGAAAATCTTTGAGTTGTTGGGGCAGTTGTCCAAATAATTTGGCACTTTATCCAAGTCCCAGTCTCCATCACATATGTCTCCACAGTTGTCACCTAGAAATTGACATTTCTTGTAAGTTCGCAAAGAAGAAATAATGTCAGAAAACTTCTAATGATACATGAACTTTTAGCAAATTTTGTTAAAGGGAATACGGTATTATGGTAGCAGAGCCGGCCTTAGGGCGGTGCGACCGCACCGGGCCCCGCGCTTTCAAAGGCCCCGCAAAAAAAGTAAAAGAGACAAAATTATACCATAGCAGTGTGAGAAGGCCAATTTCTCGTTTATTGCTGTACCTTAAAAGTGTCTGCGGCAAGAGGACAGACGTCTGCGCCTAAACATTTTGTACTAAAACCAGTGAAAAACATCTCAAAAGTGGTTATTATAAAGGTCATTCGAAAGGTAACATTCTGAAATTTCTAATTATAATAAGAGATAACCGTTAAGTATTTGTGTTACAACGTAATAACTCTTAAAATATTCGTAGATTTTTAGTGTAACATCAATCCAAGTAGCCAACACGTTTGAAACTTCAAAACATGACTTTTTCAACTAACCTAGCTCAGGTTATTTTTATTGCATAAACTTGCATTTGCACCACTAGTTTGTCAAAGAGTTCCTATTTTTAAAATATCAATCAATTTATAGGTACGTTGTAAGGTCTCTTAGGTTAGAATATAGATTATAGAATATTTACGAACAATATTCGCAAACCGCCGGCATCAGACGGTCATTTGCTAAATTTTGTTATTTGATGTAGTGTACACCATTATTACTAGTTGTCTAGTCGAATGAAATGTCATTTTGATGAGGAAGAAGTGTAGATGTAGATAGCTTAAAGGTTAGTAGTACTGATGATCACATGACATGGTGTACGTCACATGTTGTTTACATTCTGTCCTAACTTCCTTCGCACTCCTTGCATTTCCGGTACAACTTTGTGTTGACAGCATTTCAAATTTCAACAATTTTTATACAGTTTATAACGCTCGTAAATTTTTTATGATATATTTTTCAAATTGATTTAATTTGAACTTATAAGGACATAATTAATATACAAATTTATTGCTAGTGTACACTTTATTTTTATTTCCATTTTCCAAAATAATTTTATACGTTGCCATTTAAAATTTTTTTCAATTTTCCATACCCTATACTCGTACATGATAACTAAACAAATGTATTCCCATTTATTATATGTTTTTGTGTAAGGAATAAAATTGTCTAGAATATTTATATAATAAATTTAATATTCAACTTTATATTCACTCACACACAATGTTTTATCAAGTTTTTTTTTTTAATTTTGCCAAAGAAAATTCCATTTTTTCCATTCATTTTTAAACAAATTTTAAAATATACTATTGTTCTTTTGCTATATTCAAATTCGTCTGTTCATTCTAAACAATAATTTTATAGGTACAGCTTAAAATTATATTTTAATTTTGTGCTACAAGTTAATAAACGTGTAAAATCACATAACTGGTAAGTATTTTTGTTACAATTTTCATTATTATAAGCCTTATGTAATTACTTTATTTTTGAATTGATAGATTACATTCGGGGCTTTGGAAAGGTAGAAAAAATTTTGCGTATGAGAGGAGGGAGTAGTTTTGGGGAGCCCCGCACTGGAGGTTTGCACTGGGCCCCGCATAGGCTAAGGCCAGCTCTGTATGGTAGTAGTCACAGTAAGATCTGAGCACGAGACCATGATTGCACTAGTACTAGTCTGCTGCGACGGGGTATTATTACAAAGGTAGGTTTTAATTTCAAAATTAATTATTTTAAATTACTTTTAAATCTTAGGAAATACAAAGTTAAAAAAGTTGCTATTGGAAAATGGAGTATGTCCCTTAATGGTTTCCTCTGTTGTGCGCCTACCGTCCAAGTCCTCCTGGCTGGGGTTGTACGCCAGCGGGCAGTTGTCCTGCTCGTTGGGGATGCCGTCGCCGTCGCGGTCCGGGTCGCAGGCGTCGCCGCGCCCATCCCCGTCCGTGTCCAGCTGATCGCTGTTGGGCACCGCAGGGCAGTTGTCTGCACTGTCTTGGACACCGTCCCTATACGGAACACAACAAGTATTAAGCAGGAAGTTTGAGGTTAGGCAGCTTGTGAGTATCCAAGTCTATCAAACACTTGCTTGTTTATACTTTAAGGGTATTCAACAACTAAAAACAATAAAGAATATCAAGATTCTGGATTTGCAATGTGAGGTTTTGAAATAATATGAAGAAAAATTATTTATTTAATAACAACTGGTTCCAATTTAATTTACTGTGTAGCATTTTTTAATTGTATCTTTCAAAAAATACGAGCTTACTAGCTTTTCCCATGTAGCCTGAAAAATAGATCTGCCTATTCCAGGCAGATGACAATCTGGATTTTATTTGTTGATATTGAGTAATGGATTGATATTGAATTGATAAATAATGATCTATTATTCGCTAAAATAATATACAACAATCATGAGTACAATAAACGTATTTAAAAAAAAGGAACAGAAATACAATTAGCTCACTACAACTGAACTAAACCTAAACAAGAGTGAACTCAAAAAAACCTCAATTTATATAGAGTTATGGATAAATAAATTTATAGGGAGCAAATCCCTCTATTTATATATGTGATTAACAATGTTTTTTATCATAATGCGGAATTAGACTTTTTATCGTTAAAAACATCGCCTATAAAGTTGTATTTCCGACTTTATATTTACAAAGTAAGTAATATGTAGTATTTAAATTTATGTTATTTACAAACAATGCTCTTTAACGCAAGGATTTTAAAATTCTACACCTCAAATTTAATAAATGAATAATTATATACTGAGCAAACAGCTGACTTTTCAGTCCTAGGACCAAAGAATATTCCAGCTGATTTTGCAGTCTAGGACAAAAAAGAAACGGTTTTGGTATTATAGAGAAAACAAAAAACAGCCTGATTTGGTGCAAAATGATAAAAAAGTTATTTTACATTTTAGCATTTCAAATCTCATTCATGTAGATTATGAATAAGATATGCCCAAGTATGCACTTAACATTCAATTAGTATTTTTTTTTCATAGTTGAAAAAATCATACATTTTTAAGCTTTTAATTATTTAAACGATAGTCCAATACACAATTTAGTTTTCCCTGTCACATGCTATGTTTCAGTAAAATGGGTAAAGTACCACAATACCCTAGAGAACTAAAGTTTTATGCCCACCCTAAAAAAATCAGTTTTCGTTCAAAACCGGAAAGAGTCTACTGAATTAGGAAAATATACTATTTGACAAATTTGGCTTAGAAACAAAGAGAATAAGAAATGAAACCTTAGTCCATGTAAAACTAACAGTTTAGACCCTTGCCTAACTTACTAATAGCTCTACCTGCTATATATTGGAAGAGTAATTTCCTAATTTCTTATATTGCTGTTGTTAATAATCACAATATTTATCAAAAAATACTTTCTTCAGCAATACTTCTTCCCCAACTTGCAATCACCAACTTAAACTTTTCCCACAAAAAGGAGGGCTATGCAGAAATTTTAGAACTTAGGCTACAAAAATTATTCAGCAAGTGCCAGAGATGGACTGGTTTTTTATTTACAGATTATTGTAATGAATTGAATACATTACAAATATAATTTAACACGTTCGCTACCAGCCGCCGCATATATGCGGCGGTCCGGCCAATCCCACAGCCCACGAAAATAATCATGGACTTCCCTGTAGACCGGTCCTAGTGGTTGTGACTTATGCCACAGACCACGAATAGAAACTGTCCAAAATTAGTTTTCACACTTCAAAATATCTTAATTTCATTAAATAAAAAAATATATAGAATTTTCTCTTCATTTTTGGCAATTTTTTGAGCGCCGCACATTTGCGGCGCATGGTCAGAGACTAAGTGACGCATGTTAGCGTCGGCACTAATATAACCTTATTTTTAGTCATAACCTTTGAAAAGCGAAAAATAAAATACGGCTTATGCATAAAAACATTGTATTGAAATATTTAGTTTACAAAAAGAGTTGTTTACAATTCATTTACGTAGTATAATTATGATGTTTTACAAGTTTACAAAATGCAAATGTTTATACATTTTTCTTACACAATAAACTTTTTTCAATGTGTCATATAAGAGATTTGATGAATATTTGTGTAAAGATATATCAAATACGTTAAAAAATGTTACTTTCAAAAATACATTAAATAAAAATGTACGTAAAACATTTTAGTGACGTCAGTGATCGTTTTAGCCACAGACCAAGCGCCGCACATATGCGGCGGACTATCCCGTAGACCGCGCCTAAACTGTCTGACCATTAAAATAGACCGCACTGAAGAAATTTCATATTTAGTATCATGGAATCATCGCCGCAGATATGCGGCGGCAGTCTATTTTAATGAGCCCAGCCGCCGCAGATATGCGGCGGTGGGCTCTCAGTAGAACTCGACCGCCGCAAAATTGCGGCGGCGGGCTGTGGTTACGATTTTTTTTTTAACATTGTGGTAGCGAACGTGTTAAATACTAACACTGATGTTGTTAATAATGCAACTGACACTTTTTTGAGGTGCTCCTACAACCCTCGACAATCACAACTGAGCTGTCAAGTTGTCGCACCTGTCACGGTCAATGTCATTGTCGCACTCGTCTCCAACGTGATCGTCGTCCGTATCAGTCTGATCTCTGTTGGGAATGTTGGGACAGTTGTCGCACAGGTCGCCCAGACCGTCCCCGTCCTGGTCGCGCTGGTCTGAGTTGGCGCGACGCGGACAGTTGTCCAGGTGGTTGGGAATACCTGCAACACAGACAGGTTTGTCAGTGCTGCACAAGTTGTTCGATCTTGCACAAGTTATGGAGGTAAGGTTTACCAGTGAGTTCAGCATTTTCCTAATAATTTTTGAGAAGGTCAATAATGCCACCATCAATGACCTCTTAAAAGTTAAAATTGTCCTTGATGTCTTGAAATAATGTTGGTACAATAGTCTTTGAATCGAGAGATCTTACAGCATATCTCCAACCTAGGTGAATTAGCTAGTAATTTGATCATACAAGCTTACGAGGGATGAACGGACGTACCGTCGTTGTCGATGTCGGGATCGCAAGCGTCGCCGAACTGGTCCTTGTCGACATTCTCCTGGTTGGGGTTTGGCACCGTGGGACAGTTGTCACAAGCGTCTCCCTGCTTGTCCGGAGTGCCCGAGTCCGTATCCGACTGGTCCGGGTTGTGAACAAGGAGACAGTTGTCCTGCGGCAGACATAAATTATAGAGTCATATCTATAGTCAATATAATGTACATATATTTTTATTTTTTAAACAAATTTAAAAAAGAAAACAAACAACATGACTTATAACTAGCTCAGTGGTTTTAGGTGGGATTCCCAGAAAGGAAAAAAATAAATAATTAAATTTAATCTCACCACCAATTCCCCAACACTGCAACTGCACGAGCCTCAGATACCTCTACACATCATGTCAATCAGACCGTGCATTCACACGTATTTACTCTGTACCATTTTGAAATGGAGGCACCTATTGAAACTCCAGCCAAATGAGGTGCGTCTATGGCATAGTGGTTAGCACACCAGACTTTGGGACTATGGCAGCGATGTCGTAAGTTCAAATCCACGTTCTGCCAGTGACTTTTATCAGTACCTTTCACCTTGTACTCTAGCGGCTCACCCCATTACTTTGCCTAACATGATCCACGCACAGATCATTAGTCTATGTGGACAGGGCAAAGTAAGGCAAAAAAAGGTCTGCTAATCTCTTAAAAAAAAAAAAATGTGAAGTACGATGTGGCACCTGTTTTGGGACAGTAAGGGTGGATCCATTTCAAGTTTATGCCAATAGAAGGAACAATAATGATGCCTATTTCAAAACCCTTCAAAGAATAAAAAAGAGTTTGTGCCGATGCAAGCTTTGAAGAATTGTCTTGAATCAGAAAAACACTTCTGCCAATAGCATTCCAAGTCTTTTACACGTTTAAGTCTTTTAAAAGTTTGACATTAGGCATCTGGCTTTATTGTCCCCCCCCCCCCCCCCTTTGTGCAATCTCCACAGAATTAAAATATTTACTACATTGAATTTAACATTTGGCAAAAGTCCAGTTTGTATGTAAAGGAGCAAACCCAGATAAAAAAAATAATAAAAAAAAAACATATAAGATTTAACTAGAAATAAAAGAAAAATCTGTTGAAATCACAACCAAGATTCATGATCCAAAAATATGCAATTTGGCTCAAATTTATATAATGCATAGAGCTAACATGCACATGCAGCCATTGGGTTGAGAGAAGTTTAAAAAGAATCCAAGTTAATTCTTAAAAGGAACAACCACTCATAAGATTATGCTCAAGCTGTAAAATCAAATTTGACGTGTGATTACCATCCATCAAGCGCATGTTTGTGTTTGTATAGTTTGACAAAAAACTTCAATTTTGTAGGTCACAACTATAAGATCAAGTCAATTCACATAAACTAAAAATGACTTCCTCGTACTTAGGTGAAAAAAATCTTCCCACACTATTAAAACATTAGATTGATTATGAAGTAAATAAACTTTATTTCATCGTATTATTTTATATATTTTTTCCATTCTCTAATCAATATGCTTAGTAATTTATGATTCTTTTCTTGATCGACTCACACACATTGTCAATTTAAAACAATCAAATATAAATAACGTTCTACAGTTGTAATCTTAGGTGCCCATTTACTCACCGATCGGTTGGGAATCCCGTCGTTGTCTGCGTCTGGGTCACAAGTGTCTCCGATCTTGTCCCCATCTGCATCCTCCTGTCCGGAGTTGGGAACATCCACACAGTTGTCCTGTGAACACAACTCTGTCAGTTAGTTGTTCTGCAGCCTTGTAGTTGTTCGGTTATTGTTAGTGTGTATGATACGTCTCAAAAACAAAATTTGCAAAATAAAAGTATTTTTTAGGAAAATTAAGTCATTGTTGTCACTCACCTTTCTACACTTGCTGTGAGTGCATCCCAAGTCGTAATCGGGAAAGCCGTCCAAATCTCTGTCCGGGCCGCACATCTTGCCATCTCCTGCCCATCCGGTCTTGCACTACACAAACAAAATATCTGTATTATAAATATGGCAATACATAAGATATAATAATTCACCTCTATGGTACAAGGCGTTCATTGGCTTCATTGAAATTGGTACAGTCAATTAAATACGACTCCAAATCATCCATACTGAAGAAGGAAAAATGCATACAGTTACTTGGAATGATTAATTAATCAAAAACAACAAATTGTACTGTTACCGGCAATTCCTTATTGCCTGAAGTTCATTGACCGCAAGCAATGCACAGAAGTGATGCAAGATTGCATTGGTGGATGTGAAAGGGTAGAGCAGTTTCCGATAAATTCCGTGCGCCGTGTAGCTGGCGTGTATGTATACGGGGCGGCTTGGCGGCCGCGGCGGCAGGGTTGTGTAGGCCGGAAGACGTTCCTAGCGGCAGCGACAACTGGACAGGCGGTGCGCAGCAGCGGTTGAGCACGGTTACCGTTATCAAACACGCTGCTACACAAAACTTCCTTATCTAAGAATTAAGATATAATAATACAACACCTTCCGCAACACATCCCGATGCCGGGGAGCGATTGTCAATTGCCCAGTAATTTACAACTCACAACAATACACTCCTCCCTCACAGGACAGCGTAGCGCTGCCAACCTCCGATTTCTATAAGATCGATTTATCACAGGTCCACTCACCCGACATCCATAGGTATTCATGGTCGTGCGGTAACACTGGGCGTTGGTGTCACACTGGGTTCCGTCAGGACACAGGCCGGGTCGGTTGTGGCAACCAACCGTCTGGTTGCCGATGAAACCGGCAGCGCAACCGCCGCATCGGAACGAGCCCTAGGAACATTCAGTGCAATAATGTGAGTAACATAATTATTTTTTGTTATTTATATTAAGTTGTTTTTATTCATATTTGATAATGAACAGTACCAAAACTAGTGATTTATGAATTAAAGACACCAAAGTATGTAAGCAGTTTACTTTAGAAGATTTCTATAACACAACAACCATTATAATTCAAGCTATTATACTTCATGTCACAAAAAGGTACATTTTACTAAGTTCCAAAAGAAAGAAATCCATAAATTATTTTATAGTAATTTTTTTAAAGTTATTCATATCTTAGTTAAACAATAATAGACGCCAGAGTGGATGAAAGTGGTTAACTATTTACTTAAAAAATGCTTTCACAAACATCGCTTTTGTACCAGCACTTCTATCAGAGGTGTCAGTATTCTGTTTTCTGTATAACTAAAAAATTTTGAATACCACCTCTTTCTTACATTGAACTTCTTACATCTCTCAAAATTCTGACTATAACTAAAAGTCACTTTTATATCCCAACTATTTTTTAGAATTGAGTTCATAATTCCAAGGTTTTGGTGAAGGGACTGCAACCCCTCCTCTTCCAAATTAAGTCTAAGCTTGCCAGTGATAGTAACCTCGGTGTTGATGCAGACGCTGTTGGGAGCGCAGCCGCCGTTCCTTCCGTCGCTGCACTCGTCAATGTCGTAGCACCGTTGTTTATTGCGGTACGCTGCGTCCAGCCCCGCCCCCTCAACACCAGCTGAGCCCGTGTAGCCGGGCGGACATGGGCCGCAGCGGTAGCCGGGGCGGAGGTTGGTGCAGCGTGCGCCAGGGAAACAGGGCTCCGCCAGATCACACTGCAAAGGAACACCAGCTTAACATATCAGCTGGAACTGCTACAGTGACAAGAAATTATCAGTAACTCGGTCAGAGTTACTTTGAAATTACACTGCTGCGCTGTTGAGGGTACACTTTTACAGTACAAACCTGTGCCGGAGATAGAAGTCCTACAGAAATTAAGGATTTAATCGATACACAGCCTTTTACAATATTTTGGGCATCCTACTCCAACCTATCCTTACCTGAACCAATAATTTTAACTGCAAAACTGTGCGATCCTCACGATGCCTCAATATCAGTGAATAACAATGAACTAGGGGGCCTGTGCAGCGCAATGCACTGCATTTATTAGGGTACCTGGTGATAAAACTTTGCTCCATGGTAATACTTTGAAAACATTTCATTATAGTGAAAATCAGATAGACCATTATTGGTGTTTCTTCGATCGATCTTCATTACCAATCCTCCAACTTCCCAATGTGATAGTGTTGAGATGTGGTGCTCGTTCTTTTCGGTCTAAATTAGCTAAGATTAATGTAGTTGTTCTTTTGCCGGTATGTCTTAGGGCCTAAACCCTCCTATAAAATTTAGAATAAATTCACAGATGTTGGATCCACATAGTTCATCAAATATAAAACGTAAACGAAAACAGAATAAAAATCAACATTTCATTACTCCCCGGTCCTGTATAAGTTATGCAGCACTCACTGCGGCTCTTTTTGTAGTACTACTGTATCTGTATGAGGTAGTCAATGACATAGTGAATGAGTCCACATACTATTTATGCCTAAATCCTCTTTAACTTAACTTTCCCTGACTTACAAAATTTAAATAAAGAATTCACAAAAATTAAGAGAATCTACATCTTTGTTGGTGTGGTCCATTTTTTTTAGTGGCATTTTTATTTTGGTTACAATTTTTCTTTATAAAAATTAATTTTTGTAATAAGCTTGTTTTCTATAGTGGAGGTAAAAAAACTTTTAAATGTTGTCTTTTCACAGATTTTTTAATATGTGTAGCTTTTGCATAATACGTGTTTATACTATAATCTATATCTATAAAAGAGAAAGTATGTATATATATTTTTATATATATAAATATATATATATGTTTGTTGCCTATAGACTCCGAAACCGCTCAACAGATTGCAACGAAACTTTCAGGCATTAGTAAGCATTATTCGAGGATGGTTTGTGTGAAGTTTGGTGCAAATCTGTCCAAAGGGCTCTGACCCAGAGGGCATACAATGGTGCAGTGTCAGGTTTTAGAAATTTAGTGTTTACAAAATGAACTGCTGCAATTAAAAAATTTGAAAGTTTCATTCAAGCAGATGCTTATAATCATAGAAGTAACCAGGTGTGAGGTATAATGTTGATGTTTGTGTTGTCTTTAAGGCTCCGCCCTACGGAAGCTCACAATTACACTTAAAAGCCTACAGGTGGTGAAATTTGACATAGTCGATTCTCTTTGTCCATAGGTGCACCATAGGTCCATAGGTTTTGCAAATATAGTTTTTTTTAAGTTCTGTAGGGCTCACCCCACTGGACTTCAAAATTACTTTAGGGCCACCGGGGTTGAAATTTAATGGACGATTCTCTTTGCCCATAGGTACACACTAAGAAACGATTTTGCAAATATAGTTTTTTAAGCACTTTAGGGCTCCGCCTCACTGGACATTGAAATTACTTTAGGACCTCCTGAGCTGAAATTTGACATGGACGATTCTCTTTGCTCATGGGTACTCACTAGGAAACGGTTTTGCAAATATAGTTTTTTAAGCTCTTTAGGGCTCCACCCCACTGGACTTCAAAATTACTTAAGGGAAACCGGGGTTGAAATTTGATGGACGATGCTCTTTACCCATAGGTACTCACTAAGAAACGATTTTGCAAATATAGCTCTTTAGGGCTCCACCCCACTGGACTTGAATTCTTAGGTGCTTACTAAGAAACAGTTTTGCAGATATAGTTTTTTAAGATCTTTAGAGCTCCGCCCCACTGGACTTCAAAATTACTTCAGGGCCACCAGGGTTGAAATTTAACATGGACGTGCCTCTTTGCTCATACTTATTCACCAAGAAACGGTTTTGCAAATATCGTTTTTCAAGTTCTTTAGGGCTCCGCCCCACTGGGCTTAGAAATTACTTTAGGGCAACCGGGGTTGAAATTTGACAGACGATTCTCTTAATTCTTAGGTGCTTACTAAGAAACGGTTTTGCACATATAGTTTTTAAGCACTTTAAAGCTCCGCCCCACTGGACTTTAAAATTACTTTAGGGCCACCGGGGTTGAAATTTTACTTTTACTTGCCTCTTTGCTCATAGGTGCTCTTGCATTTGCAATTACGATCAATAAGATACAAGGCAAACTTTGACTATTCTGGGTTTAAATTTGCAAAATGCCTCTTTGTCCTTTGGCCTTACAGTAATATTAATATACTTACTTTCTATGCCATTGACTTTTTTTGTTATATTAAAAACTTAAAACTTAACTTATCTTTTTTTTGTTATATTAAAATAGCTTTATTTATGTAAACAACTTAATTTGAGCGCAGCAACGCGTGCCGGGTAAATGCTAGTAGTAAATAAAAAGGTTATTACACTTACAACCAACTATCCCTTTTCCTTATAGTTTATAGCAGTTTTAAAACCCATACACACAAATTTAGTGTTCTATTTTAATATGTGTTACCTTTCATTATTGTTTCAATACCAGTCGGACAACCAATAAGACCCATGTCAAAAATTTCAATTTCCAAAATAGTATTCGTTAACAAAAATGAATTTTTCCAGGGTTAAGTTACAAAACTTATTTTTGTGCCCAAATACATGTAAATAAAACTTTCAAGCAAAATCTACCTGCTACATTTTGAGAAAAGGTTAAAACCTCAGATTAGACACTCCTCGTGTTAAAATATGAAATTGTGTTGATATTTCAGTACCAGTTCAATTTGCTTCTATTCAGCTTTTAACATGTGTTTGTTTGTTTAACTATCAACAGCTGTTTTATTTAGCAATTGAATATAAATTGTTCCCCATGTTAATCTTATGGACAAAAAATGAAATTTGAGGGCTTCCCGTGAGCTTCAGAATTAAAATATCAAAAATCTAAAACCTTATTGCAAAACTACAAACTGAGGCCATTCTTTTGACACCTCAAACTTTAAAATTGGTCCAGAAATAAGGGAGGAGTAGTGTTAACAAAAAAAGGGCATCACGTATTATATATATATATATATATATATATATATATATATATATATATATACTAGAGATCGCCTCCTGATCGAAATTCGATCAAAATTTCAGTTGATCTGGACCCAAGAAGCTTAAAACAGTTTAGAACTAAAACATCTGTTCTTCCTAATTTTCTAGCAGTTGTTTTTACAGCAGCTGTCTAATGATTCATTCATTTCTCTTTTCTCCATAAGATTAACATTGGAACTTTGAAAGCCTGTAGGGCGTAGCCCTGGAGTCCGATGTGAATTAGAATGTGATTCTGCTCATCTACAGGACTATACCTTTCTAACGGTATGAGCGGATTTCTCCTACGATGCACACGAGCTGAGAAAAAAGGAGGAAATGAATCATGCTTGCGTATTAATATATAGATATACAGTATAGATATAGATTTGGAAAGTTGGTAATGGCATACGGGTTAGGGAACGGACCAGTTTTGTAGGTTGAGAATTAGAATGAAAATGTGATGAACTGTGACTGTGACTGATTTTGTGCATCATCATCAATGAAGTTTAAGGAATCATAAAAATTACTTGAGAGGAATCGTTGGGAAAGAGAGCAGACCACAGGAAAAACTTATTCTGTGAATAATTGACCTACTGTTCCTGGATTACATTCATTTTTGCAATCTGCAGTTGGGACTGTGGAGGGGCATTAAAAAATTGTGATATTGCTACTTGTTGTGAAACTGATACTTACAATAACATTAACAGTGTCTGAATAAGACTTATAAATATTGTTAGGTAACGTATCGATTATCCATAACAGAAAACGAAGGATTATTACATGTGAATGACTTGACTGAGGCGAAAACCAAGATTGACATTGACAAAGCCAAATCCTCCTTGAACAACTTGGGACAAATTTCCTTTTCTTGTACAGGACAGGCCTTTACTTGTAGATTTTTATCAAATTATTTTAGGATAGCATTTTGATATAGGAGAGTTGATTATGAAAAATAACTGGGATCAGGGGTGGTTAAAATAATCAAAAGATTTGGATAATCAAAAGCTAAAATTATTAACAGTTCATAACTACTAAACAGTTTAATATTCAAACAAGAAATACATCCGAATAATCTGTAAGCTGATCATTGATAAAAAGAGATTAAAATTTAAAAAATAGGACACATTTCTTGGTATTTGTAGACATTTGCACTTTATTTGCCGTTTCCTTATAGGTTTCATAATACTGACCACTGAATTAGTGAGCTGTTCTGGGGTTCCGATAATTTACCATTCAAATAATTGACTCTCTACTGTAACAATAATTGTGAATTAAAAAAGTACTTACATATACTTTTGTTGGCTATTAAGTGATGCAAAGCAAGGGTGTTCAAAAATATTCATCCACCTCTTTCAATCCTTAGGAGATGATTGATCTTAAATTAAAATCATATCTCTGCTTTCGTTTAGATGTTTTAAGAAGTAGTATTATGATCAACATTACGTTGTAAATGTTTTCATTGTTAAAAATCCAATAAATTGTCTAATGTTATATGTGAAACTGAAAGGAAGATTGACCAGATAGTTATGACAAGATAGATTTAACTAATTTATGACAGATAGTTTTGCTGGACAATAATATAGCAAAATACAAGTATAGCAATGCAAGCACAAACAAAACTTAAACAAATTCAACCACACATTCAGGTGTCTACCAAATTTCACAAATTAAATTCCCGACTTTTTCCTGACTTTTATAGACCAATGAAAGTTGCCAACCAAAATCTCAGACTCACCATTTGTAATTTTGTAAAACTCTCTAAAATAATTTGTAAAGTTTGTCAAATAAAATAAAATACTTGTCTTTTTGTTATACTAATGAAGGGTTTTATGACCAAATAAATAAATTCATGACTTTTTCTGTACTTTTTTCAACCTCACAAAATTTTCCACTGTTTCACGACTTCCTGACTTTTCCCTTCTGGTAGACACCCTGTCACTACATAATCATACCAACGCGAAGCAACCTCTACTTCGACAAAATCATTACAGTAGAACCTCCTCTATCAGACCTCTTAATAACTGACTCCTCCCAATAAAAATCAATTTTTAGCCCATGAACTGCGTATTTAAAGACTTAATATAGGTACATACCTTCGTCCAAACAGTTCAAAAGTGTAATTCTCCACTACTAGTTTTCACTACTGCAACGGCAGCATCATCAAAATTACAGCCTTAGAAACTCTTATGAATTTATTGAAAAAAGTAAAGACCTAAAAATACCAATGCAAAAGATTCTTGCTTCCTTTGATGTTACCAACCTATACACCAACGTACCAATCGATAAAACATTAGAAATATTAAATGAAAACTTGACTGAAAACTCAAACTTATTACCTGAAGCTATTAACGAACTGTTGGCTTTATTGAAAGAAACTTTGAAACAAAATTACTTTACCTTTGAAGGAAAAATTTATAACCAACCTGACGGTTTAGCTATGGGTTCACCATTATCAGGCATCCTTTATTCCGACATTTATCTGAATTACATTGAAACCAAGTTCATTTTCTCCGAAGCTAATAAACACAGGAATAGAATCACCCTATACAATCGCTATGTGGATGATACAATTATGTTATTTAATGGTAATAGACGGGAAATAGACCTGTTACTGAATTATCTAAACAGTTTAGCACCAAAACTTAAATTCACAGTTGAAACTGAACAGAAAAATAAGATTAATTTTTTAGATATGACAATAGAAAAGAAAGATAATAAATTCGACTTCAATATCTACAGGAAACCGACAACTACCACCCAAACAATACATTCATCATCTTATCATCCAACTTCACAGAAGCATGCTGCATACAATAGCTTTATTCATAGAATGCTCAATTTCCCCCTGTCACACGATAACCGGTCTAAAGAAATAAGAATAATAAAACACATAGCTACATCCAATGGTTATAAACCAGAACTGATAGACAGGTTAATTATGAAGCACACAAATAAAAAAAAAAAAACACTACGATTGATCCCACAGATATCGAACAAAAGAAATATATTTGTGTCAAATACAGCCATTTAACTCAAAACTGTATCAACAAAAGCCTTAAAAAACATAACACATCATTATCCTTCAGAACTACTAACAGAACCAGAAATCGGTTGGCTCAGAGAACAGATGAAAACGCAAGTATACAGAAGTCCGGTGTTTACAAAATAAAATGCGTCGACTGTCCCCACTTCTACATAGGGCAGACTGGCAGATCCTTTGAAGAACGCTACAAGGAACATAGGCCCGACCCCAGAGCAGACAAACAAAGATCAACATTCGCTCAACACCTTGTTGACAAAAACCACACCATGCACGACATAAATAATGGACTGGAAATATTGCATATTTGTCGGAAAGGAAGTAGGCTAGATTCAATTGAACAGTTTGAAATATACAAAAGTTTCAGAAACAGTAATGAAAAAGATTTTATTTTAAATGAACAGCTCAACTTCAAATCCCACTCTATTTTCAATTCCATTTTAGCCAACAATAGTAATGCAGGACCAAGACCATTCTCATATCAACCAGCTGATAACAGGAGAGGGGTAGGAGGGGTGACGTGATTGTCAGTCTGCTCTCCATCTCGTTCCGGTCGTGCGTGGCGTTAGAGGTTCTGTTGTGCGCGGTAGGCCTACCCGAAGTTTTCCTCTCAATTAAATGTTTTACGTGTGTCACTGTGTTGTGTTTTGTAACTGTTGATTTTATATTTCTCTGACGAATCCCTCATGGATGAAATATTTTAACCACCTGATGATGCTGCCGTTTCAGCGAAACTAGTGGTGGAGAATTACACTTTTGAACTGTTTGGACGAAGGTATGTACCTATATTAAGTCTTCCTCCCAATATCCGACCGTCTATCTGTGATTAATGCGCTCACCCGTCGTTGCTGACCCTGTCAAAACATGAAATTATTCTTTATTTTTAGAGACAAAATTATGTATACATATTGTAGTTATTATACATATTTTGATGGTTCAATTAAAGTTTTATAGGTACATTAAAGTTGTATTACAATACAGTATAGCTATTTTTCTGCCTAAAAATGTGTTTCATTAGCTCCTCTCCCAATAGCCAATTCGGCTGTTCTGACCATAGCCCAGTTCCAACGTGGTCAGAAATGGGAGGTTCTACTGTAATTCGGATTAAACACACACAAAACATTAATATTTTATTTCAACTACAACACCTCTACACATGATATGGTTGCCACACATTACCGGACAAGAAATGCTGTAAATGTAGGCTTGTAGGTCGTGCGGGCGGCTAAGACGGTTAGCCATGCCCTTACCGATCCATATCTTACAAGGTGTCCACACATTACTCATCTAGAAAATGAAGCAAACATCAAAGACCTCAAGGTAGGGAACTGAAAGGATGACATGCGCAAATACTTGCAAGCATCTCATCAAGCATCTCCCATACGATCAGGGCCGTATTTCTAAATAAGCTGAAAAGGCTGGAGCCTTTAGGGGCAAAATCTTAGGGGCGGCACTCGAGCAATTTCAATAACTGTAATAAAAATAAATACCCCCCGTCGCAGCAAACCTGTGTCCTCAGCGAATTACCAAATTATTAATATTAATTTTGACCACATGAACCTGTAAACAAAATTTCATTACATGCTCATATAGGGAAATAAATGTCTATTCTCCTTATGATAATTATAGGGAAAGAGTATGCAGGTATGCTGCCATGGGTAACACTAAAAGTAGATTTTAAGTGTAAAAAATTTTATTTGGACCATATGAAGCCATTTACTAAAGTTTCATCAATATCTGTCCATAAATAAAAGAGTTTGCCTATTCTTAACATGGGAAAATCAAATCAAATCAAAATCTCTTTATTTACAAAGCATAACGATTTATAATAGTGTCAATTGTTTACAATTTCATATTCTTCATTAGTGTGGAGGTGGAAGCGTGTCCCTCCATTGCAGGAATTCGCCCTGGGAGTAGAATGGGTTCTTTGACAGCCAGTTGGTGAGTGCTGTCTTCAGTTTCTTCCCTGTTTGTCTTCTCATGTCCCCCGGGAGCAGATTGTGGAGTTTTCTGCCGGTGTACGAAGGCTTCCTCTCAAACAATGTGCTGTGGTGAAGTGGTAGCTGGTACCCAGTGGCATGCCTGGTGTTATGGTAGTGGATGTCTGTTCCTTTTAGAAGGGGTTTCCCATACACATAGAGGATCACCTCTCTGATGTACAGTTCGACAACAGTCAGGATGCTTTGTTCAGCAAAAGCCTGCCTGCAGCTTTCCCTCCAGTCAAGACCCTTGATAATGCGGATGGCCCTTTTCTGAAGGAGGAGAAAAGAGTATGCAAGTTTGCTGCCATGATAAGTATAAAACCAAGATTTAGGAGAATTTAGGATAAGTTAATATTTCACTTAATAACCAATACTAGAGATCGCCTCCTGATCGAAATTCGATCAAAATTTCAGTTGATCTGGACCCAAGAATCTTAAAAACATTTTAGAACTAAAACATCTGTTCTTTCTAATTTTCTAGCAGTTGTTATTACAACATCTGTCTTAAGAATCATCCAATTCTCCTTTCTCCATAAGATTAACATTGGAACTTTGAAAGCCTGTGGGGCGTAGCCCTGGAGTCCGATGTGAATTAGAATGGGATTCTGCTCATATACAGGACTATACCTTTCTAACGGTATGCTCGGATTTCTCCTACGATGTACACGAGCTGAGAAAAAAGGAGGAAACGAAACATGCTTGCGTATTAATATATAGATTTTTTGGAGGAAACTTGGTATTTAGCTTCATATGGTTAAGATTCAACCATTTATGTTAAAATATCTTTAGTACGTATTATGGCAGCAATCCTGCATACTCTTTTCCCATGTTAATCATATGGAGGATAGGAAAACTCTTTTATTCATGGACATATTGATGAAACTTAGTATATGGCTTCATATGGTCGAATTAATTTTTTTTTATGCTAAAAACCTACTTTTAGTGTTCTTCATGGCATTATACCTGCATACTCTTCCCTATATTTATCATAAGGAGAATAGACATTTATTTCCCTATTTACGAGCACGTAATGAAATTTTGTTTACAAGTTCATATCTGGTCAAAATTAATATTACTAATTTGGAAATTCTCTGGGTATACCTTTAATACCTTTAATACCGTTATTGAAATGGCGACCTAACTCAATAGGTAGTTTAAAGCCAAGTATGAATGAGGGATGAGTGTAGGATGATTGTGGCGCGATCTTGTAGTCTTGTTACTGACTAAGGCCGACATTCTCCTTAGAGAGGACTGTTAATTCATAGCCCAACAGCCAATGGTATCTAGGGACCTACAGTTTAACGTGGGATCCAAACCACAATTTCAACCTCCCATATACGAATTGGTCTAATTATGAGGATGGCACTATGGATAAACTAGTATTCACTAGTGCGGACGTTAATCCCCACCAGGGAATATCGCATCCACAAGCCATCGTTCATAACTATCCACAATTCGTGACCTCCAAGTAGCTGGATTACAGGACGTCGCCACCGTCCCAGTCTAATACATCCTGTTGCAGGTACGCAAGTATGCTGCAACAGGATGTATTTATTTTATAGTAGCCCTAAAGAGTGAACTGAAATCTGTAACTTACATGGTCCACCATCATTTGAGGAAATTGAAATATGTTTATTACTTTCATGTAAATTTGCTCCACATAATTTTGTAGCCCATTTTTCATTTAGGTTAATGTATGGTTGTAACGCAGTTTGTATAGTGCCCAGAAAGATGTAACTATATACACTAGCGCTCCCAGGGCTTAAAAACGCAACTTGCAACTAGTGATTTCCTTTTAAAGTCCTTTCAATGCATTTATGAATGGATTTGCCAAAAAATAGAGCAAACGCATGGTTTGGATTTTAAATAACCTCCCCCATGAAAAATTTAATTTAAATGAACTGAACAAAACATATACCGCAAAACTTTCCAGACGAAGCTGTTCCGTCAAACAACCAAACTTGCCAACATCAGAATCAAAAGATAAAAAATAGTTGTGAGTCTACCCGGCAGTGACCACTAGCTTCTTTTGCCCCAGACTTTTCAACCTTAGTGAAAAAAACTGAAAATGTTGAAACTGGGAGAGTGTTGAGTGTTGAGTGTTGAACTTAGGGGAGTGTTGAAACTGGGTGATGATGTTAGACTGTGACGCTGTCACCAGAAATCTTTCAAACTCCCCTTGTTTTTGTTTAAGGAAAAGAATTTGTCAACCAGTGATGACAGGGGCGGCTATAGTATGAAAATATTGAATAGGCAACTGTTTGGGCGTGTTAATTTGTTTTGAATTAAGTTTTATTTAAGATATATAAATCGTTATGCTGGTGCCGAAGTGTTGTCATTTCTTTAGCTGTAGCATTGCCAATTGAATGGCTCCGCCGAAAAACGTTCTATGCGACAAAAATACAAATTTCGAGATTTTTAGTGGAAAAGGTTCTAACAGACCTCCCGTACATCGTGGGATATTTTGCGTTGGAAATATTTATGTTGGCATCCCTGATTTTAGCTGTCCATTCCGGCGCCGATTTCGGGAGTTCGCAGAGTTTTTGGCGAATAAGGTTCTATCAGCCGCGATATGGATCCTCCGCCGGCTGTGCCGCTGTCACCCGGCGACATAAATCGTTTTAATTTTGGGGAAAAAAGGAAGTTAAATGTCGGGAAATGGAAAGATAAGAATAGAAAAAAAGGAGAAACGCCGGATTGTCATATATATCTAAAACCAAAAAGCCTGTACCAGGAAAACTGCCACCGGGAGAGGTAAGTGGAATAACGTTCTAAGTGCTAATAAGGCCTGATACCTTTTGATACCTGCATAAGTTTAAAATTGTAATCTTTCTATAGTATTGTTTTCTAATAATTTTGAAAATGAATTTTTTTCTCTGACAAAAATATTTTTTGGACTTAACTGTTATTATTGTTATATATATAACATGTTAAACTATAATATCGTACGTTAAGAAAACGTTTTAAGAAGTATTAACGTTTTGTGTAAGATTTAAATGTTATATTTTTATAATATTATTCTAATAAAAGTGTTTTATATTCAATTTATTATTGAATTCATGTTGGTACTCCTACATTCCATGATGATTTTTAGCGGCAGAGGCTACGTCCGGGAAAAAACGTTTCAAAGGACAGGTGATTAGAACGTTTTCCCCCCAAAAAATGCATAAAAATAGTTAAAAACCTGATTGTGGTGAGTAAAAGTGTTGTATAATACTACTATACGAGGTTATATATGTAGTTTTAAAAAATAATTGGCAAAAAATAATTCCAACCTAAAAATTACGTAAAATTTTAGAAATCAATCTTTTTTCTGCTTTTTCTCAAAAGTAGGTTTTTGTCACATAGAACGTTTTTCGGCGGAGCCATTCAATTGGAGAATCATACTTGCTACGATTTGGGTCATGTTGTTTTTTTTTCTCAAAGTTTTACGTTTACCTACACAGAAAGGTGTAGGCCTAAGTAAATTCATTAAACTGTTAAACCGACAGACCGTGGTACTGAAGTACTGGTACAGAGATTTTGACATCGGTTCTCGGTACCAGTACTTTTGACAAGAACCGGTGTGGTACCGATAACCGACTTTAGGTACTAACACATCCCTAGTAAACACTAAAATTAGCTATTTTAATTTTTCATTGTTATTAAAAAAACATTTTGATACGATTCTAAACTGTGGTAAATAATGGACAACACGTAATATTAATAATGTTTTTATAGCATTTTTGTGCTTATGAAACGCGTTTAGCTACCATATTCATTTACTGTATGTGCAAATACTACATTGAAAACTCTCACTGAGATCCTCAAGGACACGGCTGCCTTTTCCAAATAAGAACTCAAAACCCATTCAACATAGGACTAAGGACTGTCTAATTTTTACACAATGTTTATTAAATACCTTTCTTCCAATCTATGTATTTTTAAGGGAATAGACAAAAATTACATACAAAAACTACTGCCATCCGTATAACAATCGAGTAAAAAATATTTGTGACTGGTATATGGGCGATTCTCTAAACAGTGGGCTATTTCATCCCTATAAATGGCAAAATAAATTTTTTTTATTTAAAGGATTTTCGTTGTGGTTTCCAGTTGATCTTTACTTAAGTGTTACTTTCCCAGAAGGAACACATAAAATATTAATTTATTAATTAGTTATTTTAAAAGAAGGAAAAAAAATTATTACCAGAGGAATGATACAACTAGCCAGATTAACAATACCACATTTATATTAAATCTTTGCAGCTTAAAATTGACAAAATTATTATTTATTTATCTTATTATGATTAATAATATATTACTTTATAACTTTTCATACATAAAAATATAGTATTCTTATGCCAGAGGAATGACAGATTGCCAGAGGAATGGAAATTTTACAAAAAATAGTCAGCATTATCACAAGGATGTAAATAAAGGACGAAAAAGCCAGTTTTATAATGAAATTAAACATTTAATACAATAAAAATATATAAATGAACTACAAAAAGTAATACTGTAGTAAAAAAATACTCATACAGAAAGAAACAAGTCTAAAGATCCCAAAAATGAAAATAACTTTTTAGTCAGTCTTTACTTGACTTAAAGTCTTTCATCAGTCTTACTATTTTATTTCAATAATTAATTATTCTTAGTTTCATCACAGAGTTGATTGAAAAATATCATTCCTCTGTTCATAAGACGTCAGTCCTCTGGTTTCTGTAAAATGGCTATTAGTATAAAAAATATATAGAAATTCAAGTAAAATTTGTAAATAAGTACTAATAAACATATGTTTATAATATTATTATTTATGAGAGCAGTTATTATTTTATAAGGCAAACTAAAGTAAAAATGTAACGTCATTCCTCTGGTCTTAACATCAATCCTCTGGTAGATACTTTGCCAGGGGAATTATGCCAGAGGAATGATGTTTGCAACTTTAGGTTAAGTTTTTCACTATAAAAATACATTCATGTAGTTGAATATTTATGCCTGACATAAATTATGTCTATTAAATTTAAATTTGTAGCTTCTCATAAGTATTACTTTATGAATAAAAATATAAAATGTACCAGAGGAATGATGACAGGCAGTGTGACAGCAGCAGGTAAGATGTCACATCCACCTCTCACTAACTTCAGAAAGCTACTGAACATATGCTTTTAAGGAAATAGTGTTGCCAAATATTTAGACAAAATATCCCTGTTATACCCTTTGTCAAATTAATTTCCCTCCTTTCATACCTGGCAGTAACAGTTTGCCAGAGGAATGATGAGTAAAAACCAGGGACAAAAGTAAATTGTTAAAAAAATTGTTAAATAGAGTATCAAATCTGGCCAAATCGAATATGATATTTTACATACAACATACAAACAAACTATATTATTTTATAGTATTTTTATTTAATTACTCAAAAGGTAATAAATTTAGAGAACATTGTTACTTTTCAAGGTAGGGACATACCAGAGGAATGACAAACACTGGTTTTGGTAATTTTTTGCCGATAAATGGTAAAATATTCATTAATAGGGGATCAACTATGCATTTATTTGACATTTATTTAAGTCGAATACACTGTCTGATTTAATCTTAATTAATTAGTAAAAGATTTTATTCTTTGGGACACGAAAAATCCCACTCTTCAGAGAATCACCCATATATTGTGAAGGTACATATTGAATGAGTCACCAATTGTCTACATGGTGGATAATCACCTCATCAAGGTCGTGGCAGTTGGTACCGTTGCCGGTGAGGCCAGCCGGGCAGGCGCCGCACCTGTAGTAAGGAGGGTCAGGCAAGTTCTGGCACTGCACACCTGCGTGGAAACAAACAACACGTGTATTGACACAATATGTGACACGACAGTACAGTAGAGTCCCCCACTAATCCGGACCAGACTCTGTTTTGGTTAGTGGATTTTCAGAATAATCGGGGTTCATAAATAATACATGATATTGACTCGTTTACTCTTGCCGTTTACTCAAACATTTAGTATATGATTTTCCCACTCAATCATGATTGAACTCCATTTAGATTTACAATTAATTACTCTTTCTAGTTGCTCTTTTGGAATTGTAATTTATTTATTTTGTGTTTATCTACAAAACAGTGGCATTTTTAACAATTTGACGGGAAACGGTCCAAATCCTAGTCTTGTTACTATCAAACATCGACGAATTGTTAGAAAGCATCATTAATTAATAGCCCTGGGCATTACAAATGGCAACTGGGTCCGGAATCGACCCTTTAAAAAGCTACTAACTTTTCTCAGGATCGAACCGGCAACCATTGGATTCAAAGGTGAGCACTATAACTACTTAGCTACCCAGCCAGTAATTGTATTAGATGGAGCCCATTGAATTGGTATTTTAAATAACTAATGGAATGAATGTGAGAGATTTGAAATCACTTTAAAAAATGCCAGATGATGTTTTATAAATCACTTTTTAGCACAGATTGGATGAGGTAAGCCTACCTTCCGAGCAGGGTTTGAGGTCGCAGCCGCCGCGGGGTTTGCAGCGTTGTCCGTCTCCCACCATTCCAGCCGGGCACGGCCCGCACTGGAAGCCTTCCACCGTGTCGTAGCAGCGCACTCCTGAGCAGTATGGATAAACGGTATCAAGTAACTGACACACACTTTCTCACATACAAAAAAAAAGAAAAAAGGGTGTTTAAAGCCTTCCAATAACAATATTGGAAGCCTGACAGTTTGAGCACGTTCAGTTTGATTATAAAAGTAATAATTGGGAATACAGGATGCTTAAGTTTTTTAACCTTTTATTTCAAGTTAACAATTAATGCAACATTTTTTAATAAATCATTGTAACACCTTAATCCGCTTACTTTTGGATGTGCATTTTCTGAGGGATGCAGGTGGTTATCAAAACTGTTTGAGCTGTTTGAATTTTTTGCGTTTTGGAGGGTTTTGGGGGGCATACTACCCTTAGAAATAAAAAAAACTGAGAATTACTGTCGATAGGGACCTGTACCAAATTTAATAAAACTCAAGCTATTATTGGCCTCTAGTTTTGTTTACATCTAGACCTGCGAACACCAACATAGCACTAAAAATTACTTTTTTTTGGTTCAGGGAGCACCAAAACATATTTTCCACCAACAACACAAATTCAAATTTTTTACAAAAAAGACTTTCACCATATACTTTTTATAGGGTGAGAAAGTAAAAGGTAAAAGTGTGTAAATGTAACCTGACACAAAATATCAAGAATCAAGAAACTTTATTGTCATCGGCGTTTTACAGCATGGACAATAGTCATTACAATTTTTGTCCCATACATAAATAAAACAAAACAAAAAATATGGTAATCTCTCAACTAAACATTTTCTTTAAATTTGTAAAAATCACTAACACTATAAAACTCCTTAGCAATTAAGAATTGTTTTAGGTCTCTTCTGAAGAATTATTAAATAGGTCAAATGTCCCTATGAAAAAGTCCTGGCGTTCCAGGTATGTTATGCTTGATATAAATTCCAGATTTGGCCATCTGGCACACAGATCTAGTGGATAGTGTTTTTATGGTCTGAAAACCATATCTACCAGATCTGGATTATTTATCTGGCCAGATACAAACTTTTTCATCTCAATTTTAACTTGACGGAATCACAATCATGATGTACAAACATTGTACATCAAATATGTACGGTTTAAGTCAGAGTCACTGTAGAAGATTATTCAAACTGAAGATGTGACACCACTGTGACTGTTCATTCTTAAACTTTTGTTTTGACCCAATATTGAGATTCAATTCATGCTTAATAGCCTCAAATTGTAGAGACACTCCACCTCAGGTAGAGCAGCTTGTCCTAAATCCTTATAGACATATTATTGCCATCGTTAAAGGGACTGTCACTCATGAATGCTTTGTTTGTAACGTAATTTGTCACGAACAAGTTTTATACTATCACCTAAAAATATTCATGAATGACAGTTACTTATAAACTGTTAACTCAGTAACGGTTTGTCAAACTACTGTGATTCAAATGTGGTTTTTACTATGCGTGAGAAGAAAAAAATAATAGCTACGACTAGTAATTAACAATGTAGACAGAGAGATAAAATTATAAAGTTTGAGTATGATACAGAAATTCTTGGAATGGCGGGGGTATGGCAAATAACCAGGTGGTCACTCAGAACAATGGCGTCACAATACTCCCGTTTGCAGCAGATCTGCGTACTTAGCAAATTTCCAGTTGAATTTGGTGATTACTTGGTATTTATCATCAATATACTTGATTGAATGTTGAGCACGTAGGTTTGCTACAATGGGAAAGTTGTAAGCAAACAAAATCAATCATTTCTAGTAAAGGTATATATAGGTCAATTCTAACTGAAGTGTTTCAAGTTAAGGTATATATTTTTAATTTTTACAAAAATGCCATGGAAGTGAAATAAAGGATTTTATTGATTTTCTATAAAAATACCATGGGAAGGATATTTTTTTGGATTTTCTCCAAAACCAGACAAATTCAAGGTACTAATTTGTTTTTAGGATCAATTATGAGAGGATATAGTTTAATTATTATTGACTTGTATTAAGGTCAGGTATCAATTTTAATTTTTCCCAATAAACACCATGAGAGTGACAAAAAATAGCAGAATATCACATTTATTGCCATGCCATCTACAGTTTCTATAAAAACTGAAAAATTGCTTATGTGTAATATTAAATTTACTTAGTACTGTACTTCTTATGTCAAATACTTTTTTGTCAATTCTGATTTACATGTGAAACAGCTTGCCTTTTAAAAAGAAGAATCTTGCTGCTGCCTGAAAGTAAAAAAGGCTAATAAAATAAAACCTTAAGCTGAGCAAGGCTGTCAACACTCACCAGGAGCACAAGGCCGCTCATTGCAGGTTCGGCCGGGTTTGCAACGTTTGCCGTCTCCAACGTAGCCTTGGGGGCAGCGACCACAGCGGGGCCCGTCGGGGGCATCCCGGCACTCCACTCCGGGGAAACACGGCGGGGGGTTGCTGCGGCACGTGATGCGCTGTGGCCTGCCTGGACACACAAGCAAACACTTGTCGGTTGAAAAAATATAATATCTTAATGCCTGTGGTATTTTTTTTTTTTTTTTTTTTTTTTTTAGTGAACTGTCCAAACCTCTAACCTTGTTACTATCTAACTTGGACCTGTTGTTAGATGTGCAGCATCATTAATCAACAGCCCAAAGACAAATGACAACTGTATCCAGAATTAATTATAAATTAAGCCAGAATTCAGAATTGAGTAGGCTTAAAAAAGCTACTTAGGATTGAATGGAGTTTTATCAGGATTGAACTGGCAACTTTTGTTTTCAAAGGCAAGTCATGTTTTGTAAGAAAAATTTTGGTTGACAAAGATTTATAACAGAATGGTAAGTTGAGAAATAGAATTAAAGGTTAATTAAAAATGTTTTGGTTTAAAAAGGATGAATAAGAACGGGTTTTAGTTGAGAAAGATTGATTAGTAGTGAGAAATGTTCTACACAACTTTCTCTGATTGATTCAGCCAGATTATCAAGCCAGTTTAAGAAATCTCATTTCTAGATTCCATTATGTCCAAACCAGGGCAGATGTGTTTCTTCTTCTGCAGTTATTCCTTCTTTTATCACATCTACCCTACAAAATGTTATACCCGCAGCTTGAAGTCAGCTGCAATGTCTATCGGTGAAGGTCATGACTTAGCACTTGGTTTGAATAGGATGGTACACTACCTTATAGAATGACATTTTTAATTTCTTGGATACTTTGAGTTCATATCCTACTACTGGAATGTCAAAATTAATTTTAAGCAAGTATTGCCTTCTGACATTCCTTGTCGCTGTTGTCTATGCTGCGCCGCGTTTCATCACCATTGTGACATTTTCAGGCATCTGCGCACTAGTGTTTCGTCAAAAAGTTATAATAAAACATTTACACACGACACAAATACAAAAATACCGGTAACACTTAAACATACGAGTATGTCACGTCGACGCGGTGGCCACATTTTGCACGACACGGATGGATCGTTTGCAATGACTCATCATGTGAAGATGTCACAGTGGTGATGAAACGCCTCACAGCATAGACAACAGTGACAAGGAATGTCAGAAGGTAATACTTAGTTAAAATTCTTGTACACCTCTTGCTTTCCAATTAAACCCGGCTGACAAATTATAGCACTTTCATGCTGATGAAACTCTGCTTTTTATTTAAAGTACAATTTTGGCTAATGACTTCCTACCATGTACTAATGTACTGGATGGAAGCTGAGTAAGGGTACGAACAGAACGAGTGGGTCGCGGTGGAGGTGTAGGTCGCGGTCGCGGTTGCCGTCGACATCCATGTAAATCAAACACATTGTAGTTAACGAGGCCTTGCATAACGAGTAAGTCGCGGTGAGGTGACTCGCGATGCCATCCAGGAGGTCTACAGTGATGCTTTTAAAAATCAAAATCATTTGATTTACATGGATGCTTACCTCGCGGTTTACCTGGATGCTTCGTTGTGATTGGTTCGTTTGGGGGGTGATGTTGTTCGCGTCAGCAGCATTCCATTAAAGCTGCACGTACTCCCCTGGTTGTGCTAAACGAACAACAAATTTTGACAGCTGAACTATTACGCAAGTGATCTTTCAGCTATGCCAGCTGTCAGACCAAATCCTAACGGCCCGATCCCGGGCCACTATTAAATGTACTGACGCAGGCGCTTTGAACTGCAGAACATATTTTATTTATTTTATTATTATTTAAGATGGTAGCTGGCTATGATAGCCATACGATACATATACATATTGGTTCGTTTAAAGTCGAGCGTCCCCCGTCGCGTACGCCTGAACCTTTCCCACCCCTCAAGGTAACCACAAACCAGTTATTACTTTGTGATTCTCTGTTAACTTAATTGTTATACTTAATTTAATTTTCAATTCTCCATCCTGTAATAGTAATAGCAACCCAAAATACATGTAAATACGAGGTATGCCATAAGTGTAACTCTTAATTAGATTTAAGGTTAAAATAGTTTTATTTGACATCAAAATTAAATTAATTTTAATTTTAATAATTATTAATTTATTAGCTTTATGGGGGCTTGTGCAGATTGTAAATTTTCAAGAGTATTTAATCTTCAAAGGAAATATTTATGAATCTTAGCAAAGATAGGCAGAAGAGAATCGTGCAGATCAGCTTTTCGTTGTTTAAACATTTTAACACTAGCTAGTGTGTATATTTATCAAACAATTAATCGTTTTCTAACAAAATGTGACTCGAAATTTGGCACAAATTTTCATAACTATGATACACGAAATAAAAATTGATTTAGATCTGATTTTCACAGACTTAAAATTTACCATAAGTTACCATCACCATGTTATGCGGGAGCTAAACCTTTTGATAATCTCCCTGGTGAAATTAGACCTATCAATGATAACAAACTATTTTGGAAATATCTTTGAGAATATTTGATAACTAATGCCTTTTATATTGTGCGGTAGAGTGTATAAACAAAAACCATGCAAACATAAATTAATAGTCTTAGACTAAAATTAATAGTCTTTTAATAAATAAATGCACTTTGCCACAATGTATTATTTGGGTTTATATAACCTGGTGGCCCTTTCTTTTAATTATTGTACTGGTAGTCAACACAATATGTAATTATTGTACATTACTAAAGAAATAAATTTGTTCTTACATATTGAACATTTACGGTAGTTATCAAAGTTGTACCTCTTATTAGATATCAACAAAATGTATAACATCTGTATAACAACGTAAATATCGCCATTCCTGTAGTGGTAATCGCAAGTTATGACGCTCTAAGGTACTTATACTTTGCAAAATATAGGATTATTTACTTTATTTAATAAGCACGCTACACACATCACTCTCCAATGGTCTGAGCTGCACTGACAGCGCGGGTGACCTCCTCGCTATGTGCGGTCAACATCGACCGCGACCTAACTTGTGGCATCGACCGCGACCTACACCTCCACCTCGACCCACTCGTTCTGTTCGTACCCTAATTATATTCCTCGTCTATGGACCTTAAAATCCGCATTGTCCCAAATTATTTCCTTTAGAGTGCAGCGGTTCAGTGCTGCGCTCTCATAGCAAACTCACTCACTAACAGCCTAAAATTTTCCCCGCTAGGAGCGCGTACCATTCAAAACCCTAGTACATTTGTCAAGGCTGCCGGACGTGATAGCTCTGATGGCTAAACCATATATAGGCACCTTGACCAGGATGTCTATGATGGTGCGGGTTCGATTCCCACTCACGTCAAAACCTGACGTGGTGCAACTCTTAAAAGGGTTAGCCGATCTGTGGCAACGTTGGTGGGAGGGCCCACATAAAACAGTGGCAGGCATACGTGGGAGTTGACAGGATCGGTTGATTCTTTGAGAGTTGCACCTTGGTCAACATTAATTTTTCTACTTTTAACTTAAAGTGTTTACTGTGTGTGTGCCACTACGGCCTTGAACTATGCAAGATAACCATATTTTTGTTCCAAAATGCCAATAAAACTATGGCAAATCACGCCAAAACTTGTTTAAAATATTTTGTCATCTTTCCAAATGACAATGCTAGGTCTATAACGGGTTAAGGTTGCCGGTTTAATCCTAAGAAAAAGTAGTACAGTAGAACCTCGATAGTTCGACACTTTGTGGACTTAGAGAGTGTCGAACTATCGAAATGTCGAACTATAGGGAGTATATGGGAAATGTTAACACTGGGAGTTTAAAAATCATAATTTGAATTTAGGAACCACTCAATTTTAGTGAAACCATAACCTAATTGAACTTTAACATAAACAACATTCAAATCATTCGCAAATTTGTTTATATTTTCACCTTTGTCAGGCTCCAACATGGACAGTATCGGTCATTATTAAAATGTTAATTGGTCATGGACCATGTCGAACTATCAGGAGTGTCGAACTATCGAGAGTCAAACTATCGAGGTTCTACTGTAGCTTTTTAATGGTTTGAAACTGGACCCAGATGATATTGGTTATGTGGCTACTAATTGATGATCCTCTCTAAAGAATCTTATCAACAAAACTACACAAGAGATCACACCGATTCTACACTCATACTTCATTCATTAAAAATACCCTAATAGAAGTGTCGGCATCTTAAAAACTGATGAACTACCGTATGGATAATGTATTCCACCAATGTTAGTTTACTAAAAAGTTGATCTCATCCGTTACAACTTTCACTAACAATACTTAATTAGTTGACTTTTTTTGGATTTTTTTTCCATTACCCAATCCCATATCTTCTATTTACAAACCAGCCTATTAGTTTATTAGGCTTTGTCTGTGTTGACCACAAAATTAGGCTTTGCAAGCTAGAAAAATGTGGAATTCTTGGTTTTGAACTAGAATGGTTTAATAATTATTTATTTGAGAGAAAGAAAAAACAGAAATAGAAGGTCAAATATCAAAAATGGTTCTAGTTTTGAAAAAAAAAAAAAATAATAATCAGGGGTGCCTCAGGGGTCAATTTTTGGTCCAACACTTTCAATCTCTACGTAAATGACTTGCCCTTGAGTGTACAGTCCAAGCTAATTTCATACACAGATGATACCACTGCAATTAATTATCATGATGGAAAATTTTAATAATCTAAAATTAAAAACTAAAGAAGCATTTCAAGAACTGGGTATTTGGTTCACAGCTAATGAAATGAAATTGAATGAATCAAAAACCAATTTAATTCATTTCAACAAGAGCAAACACACTCTAGAAGTGAGCCTTTGGAGTTAGTGATCTGTTTTAACATGAGTATGGACACTAAATTAATATTGTATTAAGGATATTTTTATTCTGTTTTGAGTAGTGAAATTTCTGTTTGGTGTGGAACAACTTCAATAAAAAAAGTACTGAAGGTACAAAAAAAAATAATAAAATGTTGAGAATCATGACTATGTCACCAAATTGCAAATCATTTAAACAATTATTCAAAAACCGAAATATTAATAGCTTCCTCCTTGTACATATATACTCTTTCAGGACACGTTTTAATGTATAAGAACAAATATTTTTAAATATCATGAAAATAATTATTAAACAAGAAACAAAAATAAAATATTACAATATCCTACACACAAAAGCTTGAGTGAAGTACATTCTATATATAGCCTGGTTTACACGGGTCGAGTACAGCGGGCGAGTCAGTGTGCGAGTTGACACTCGCTCTCCAACTCGCTTGGTGTAGACAGATCGGCGAGTCAAGTAACGAAAGAGTAGGTACAACCAGAGGCGGATTTGGAAATTTGCCGCCCCTGGGCTATTCAAAAAGTGCTGCCCCCTCCCCCCGCCATAATTTCTTAATTTATATCCACAATTATTGTCCCAATTCCTTTGCTATTTCGACGGGAGGGGACATTAAAAGCTGAAAATAGTGATTATACGGAACTTAAAATTAAAAAACTTGAAATCAAAGATTTTGCGTTGTGATGCAAGAACTACCAAAGTGTGGCTCAAAGCATGGCTATTAGTGTTTACAGGTATTGATCCGGCTCGAAGGACCAAAAAATGTTGAATAAAGAAGTACCGTAGCGGGTTTACAACAAATTTTTATTTTAAAAGTTACAGAACCAAACTTAAAGAGAGAAATCATTAAAAGTAAACAAAGAAATTTTAAACAACCATATGTTTTAGAGCATTATTAAATTTAGACTAAACAGCTGTATTACCAAATATACAGTTTAAACTAAAGTCCTGAACACTAGCCTTTGAGCGCGTGTGTAGTTCACGGCCGGTGGAATAGGGCGGAATACTGTGACCTTCGTTCCCAGTCAAAGTAGATTTTTGAGGTTTGTTAGACACCTCTGAGTATAGCAATAATAAATTGGCATAGTGATTTTAATTTTATTCTAGATACAAAACCATATAGGCTTACTACAGTATTTATAATGAAGTATTAGATAAAGTGCAATGGCTAAATTACGGCTATTTATGTGTTTTCACATTAAAGTTTGAAGTAAACAACAGTGTCAATAGCAGTATCAATTATCACTGCCACATAACCTCAAATCACAAATCCCAAATGCACTGGTGCAGCTCGGCGGTGGTGGATGTATATACGGGGGAGAACAAGGGGGCAGCGAGGTGGCGGATGGTTCCTTTGCGCCGACGCGTGGATTGCTACCGTCACAAATCAACATAGTGCTGAGTTGTCCCAGCTCCTCTTTAAAGCTCTTTAATGACCCCTTGCGCTAAAATATTATGATCTCGCTTAGCAGTCACTCTCGGTTCTCAAATTTTTCTGTACAATTAATTCTTCCAAAAAATTTTTGCCTCCCATAATTTGAGTTTTCTTTTTAATTTGAAGCCTAAAAAATGCCGTTTTTCAAAATTAGCCGCCCCCAAATTCTGCCGCCCTGGGCTATAGCCCATATGTAAATACACCCCTGGGTATAACAGGCCAGTTGCCGGGCAAGTCGAGTGATTTAGTGGGAAACCGAGTTGTTCGGCCCAGTGACATCCCCACCACCACGATTTGCCCGGCAAAACGTCTGTTGCGTTTCGAGGTAGTTGCACAGTTGGTCCTGTGGTTCACTTTTATCTCCCCCTATACCATAGTATAATATAGAGAAATTAAAGTATAGACGTGAAAAATAAATTTTTTTCAAAAACGGCTCTAACGATTTTTTGAGCCGTTGCCACTATCCAACTCGTAAGAACACGTTGGATTAGTGTTCTATGATACGTGTTCATTCAAACACGTAAGAACACCACCCGCATCTCCGAGAAAATGTGCGTTCAAAGGTTATGTAATAAGAAGTGTTTAAAAAATTTATTTTTATATTTTTTATAAAATATAAATTTATAAAATTTATTTTTATATTTTATTATATTTTACTATTTATTTATTTTTTTACAATCAATTTAAAAAAGAAATTTGTAATTGCTGATCTTGAAACCCTGAAGAGATGTTGAAGGAATCTAAAACTATTGCCTGTGTGGCTAAAAAGTTAAGAGTAACTTCCAACTTGATTTTGGGGGAATAACTTCCCTCATAACAGTGTCTTGCTTTGATATTTGAGGAGATATCATGTCTAAAAGTGAGTCAAACATTTCGGGTGTCATTCTCAAAAAAGATCTGTACTCTTTCACATCTTCCACGGCAAGTTCGCTTAACAAAGGAGAGGACGCCCCAAGGGTGTCTCTTCTACTTAACCAATCTTTTACCCAAACTCTTGGTTCCTTGTTTAATTCCTCTTCCAAAATTTCATCAATTTCCTCTGATACAACGGCAAAGGCTTTTTAAAAACACTTTCTAACTTCAGCCTTAAACTCTTGTCGTGCCATACTAAAATCAAACGAAACGTGATGCGTCGATGCGTGTGGACAGCCTGGTTAAGTACTGGACGAGTTACAACCAAACAACAGCTGGGTCTAGTAACTGGGCCGAGTAACTCGCCAGCTGTACTCGACCCGTGTAAACCAGGCTTATGGAATTGAAATTTTTTGACAAAATTTTAAATGAACGGAAAATGTTGGATCAAAAGAAATTATCTAAATTTTTGAAGGAGTCCTTGATAAAAAGAACCTATTATTCAATTGAGGAGTTTTAAAGTGATAACATTAATACAGTATTATAAAATTTTAAGTCTGGTTTAAGTTAATATTGTATTGACTAGTCACCTGTTTTAAGCAGGGTCCCTCCTGTGTTATCAAATGTATTGTGACAAACAATTAAATGAAATTAAGCCTATGGAACTAAATTTATCCCCCAACTAAAAGAAATGTTCTCAAAAAATGCTTAGCTGAATGTACAGAATAACTTAACTGGTGATGTAAACTCCACTAGCATACAGTGGACTCCCTCTTAACCGGCCACCTTTTAATTTATCCATTTTAATTTGCCCACCCTAATATACAAAACAACATCCTTTTAACCAACTATTTCTTATCTCAACATCGCTTTAACCGATGGTGTTTTGCCAGAAACGTTGTTTTGTTATCTATCATTCAATTCAACATTATACTATATTGAAGTTCTCAAACCAATTAAAATGTACTGTCCTGGATGGAAGTGAATGCGTTTTGGACCTGCAATCCAGTAGACCACAATAAAGACATGATTTATTATTAGTTTAGTTTAGTCAAGGCATGGGTGTCAGATGTTAGCTATAAATTGTATATCGTAATATATATAGAGTTGTTTTCAAAATCATAATTGCATTTGGGACATATAAAACTGTAGGTTTTTAAGTTTACATCGGTTTAACCAGCCAATTCATGGACCCGAGGTGCAGGGGCGGCTTGTGAGTTTTTTAGCGCCCCTGCACAGACACAATTTGCCGCCCCCTTCCGTCACCATGTTATCCTCCGAATTACCCCCCCCACCGCCCCCCCCCCCCCCCACCGCCCCCACCCCACCCCCGAATCGCTAGACCCTGTTCCCTTACGGGAGCATTGCTCATTATCAAAGTGACTCGACGTCTCGTGCACGCTTCGCCTGGATTTCACATCCAAGCTCATAAGATGTTAGAAAATATTTATTGCTTAAATAAATCCTTTCCAAGAATTACTTAGAATTAACGGTTATTTTCTCATTGAACTATAAACATGTGTGATATGTTTTTTCTTCATCTTTTATCCTTTTAAGTTTCCATTATTCTTTGCTGCTTAATTTTAAGACATATTAAATCAGAACTTTATTTAAAAATAAACCTAGATTTTATTTTACTGGAAAGACAGTTGTACACCTTACAGTTTCTCGTTATTATCTGACTTAAAATATTGCTATTAAAATATCAACTGTATAACAGTTGGGAATATCCAGACGAAATATAGCCTACCGGAGTAGACACTATACAGTGAGAAAAGTTTTATCTGAGCAATAACAATACGTCTGGCAACAACGATGTTCTGATTCCAAGAATTCAAGCTTCAATAATTGTGTACGGACAATAAAAGATGAAGTAGTCCACAATATTTAGTCTTCGACTGATGATTTTTTGACCGTTCAAAGAAATGTATTGGAATTGTGATAAGTGAATTTGTAAAGCTTTTAATAATAGATTCTGAGGCAAAGTAGCCTACACACAAGCACACCATCTTACAAAAAGTCAGGGCCAGTCGGAGAGAACAAACTTTACATTCCCAAAGGCCATTCAGCATCAGCAGTGTGTGCACAATCTGTTGCGCCAGTATAGGATTTTTGTCGCAATCTTTCCTATTTTTAGCTCGCAATTGAAAATTTAGTTGGGAAAGGACTTTACAAGGATTGATGTTTAAAAGTTTATTTTTTTAATGGATGAGTACCATAAGTTCAACATTATGAGACATTCCACTACTTGAATCCTCGGAAATAAAATATCTATATAAATATTGTTTGTATCTTATGCTTTCTCTCATAAAAATGAAACTCATCAATTTTAACTTATCACCACCAATTTTTTTTGCCACATGCAAATTACATAACAAACTCTACTCCCAAACTGGTCTCTTTTGACAAAGGGTGCAAATGTCATTTTTGACACGTGTTTATAGTTCCATTTTCGGGATGATGGAATGCCGCGCGCCGGCACCATATCACTATCTTTTGAGACAGGGACCTCACATAGTGGGTATTTTGACCTGAATATGACTGAGAGATGAGTGTAGGATGATTGTGGCGCGATCTTGTAGTCTTGTTACTGACTAAGGCCGACATTCTCCTTAGACAGGACTGTTAATTAATAGCCCAACAGCCAATGGTATCTAGGGACCTACAGCTTAACGTGGAATCCGAACCACAATTTCGACCTCACATATACGAATTGGTCTAATTATGAGGATGATCTTTATGGATGAAGTAGTATTCACTAGAGCGGACATTAATCCTCACCAGAGAATGTCGCATCCACAAGCCATCGCTTATAACTATCCACAATTCGTGACCTCCAAGTAGCTGGATTGCAGGACGTTGCCACCGTCCCAGTCTCATCCGCCAGTGCGCGCACCCCCTCTAAAAACTGCCATCCATGCCGAACCATTCGTCAATAACTAGAATACTCATATTGAGAAGAGCATACCTATAAGCCTAGGAGGGTGGCTGCAACCTTGGGCGCCCAAGTCTCTCAGGGGGCGCTTCCTTGTATTTATAACTCGGACCAAAGACGAGTTTCAAAATCACCCAACGACCATTCACGTGCTCTCTGGCATGATTGAAGCTAAATATAATTTGAGGAAAACTATTAATTTACATAATAAAATCTGCTTTTTTCTTCTCTTCCTTTGATTTTTCAAGCGCCGGCTTTTCTCGAACTTCACCTTCCTATAAAAAAGAGCAGCGCTCCGCGCCGCCCCCCGAAAACCGCGCGCCCCTGGCGCCCCGTGCGGTTATTTTTTCAGTTATGTATACTGTTCATTATATTTACACAATCGACTGGTTGAAAGAAATTTATTCATAATCTCTAGTCTCCAAAGCTGATAGGCAAATCAGGAAAAAACAGAGGTTACTCTACCATGTGATATTTCACTTGTGGCTTAATGACTTTCATAATTTTTTCTAGGGAGAGGTGAAATAATGCTTTCACACACACAGGTCCTTCTTAAGACAATCATCGTTGCATTTAAATTGTGTATGTTTTCTACAAAGGACTTACGTTGTCACTTGATTGTTATTATAGATTTGCCCCCTTGATTGTGTTGCTATATTAATCTTAATAAACAAAATTGCTGCACATATTTTATTGTGAGGTGAAAATATATCTGTAATACATTAATATGTTCAGATTTTTTGTGACAAGTACTTCTCCTGCAAATTTTATAATTGAGGTTTTGTTGGAAAATGATCAAACTCAACATGTTTTTACTGAAAATCTGTTTAAAATGGACCTCAGAACTGTACCCCCTTGGGTTACAATTTCCTGAGTCAAAAGCAAGGTGGGATTTGGATCCTCCTATGTTTTCCACTCAGGAAGTAAAATTGTATGTTTTGTAATTTTGTAAATAATGGGGAAAAAACCTTTTTCTTGATTCTTTTTCTTAAGATCAAGATAGCAACTTTTACTAACTCAAAATTTATTGAAATTACTTCCTTTTGAGTGATAACACTGAAACACCATTTAATAATGACGTTGTGCGTAAGAGTGTATATAACTTTTGTTATTTAATAATAATGATTTTTAAGTGAATTTGCAAAAAAAAAAAAAAAAAAAAAAAATCCTAACTACCATTGATAAGTAAAAAAATTTCAACCAGTTAAATCCTTTGTAATTTGAAGGTTTAGGAAGAGATATACTACGCTAAATTCACATTTATAAGCTTGGTTTCTAATTTACCTCTTGTGAATCCTGAGCAGAAAGTCTAAAATAGATATAGGGGAAGTACAACCCAAAGTTTCTTTCCAGCCTTGGTTTGACTTTGATCTCAAGAATAGAAAATACAAACAACATTTAAAAACATACAAATAAAGCAATGAGAAAAGTAAAGCAATTGTTGCTCTTAGGATGGATAGGTAAATTCTTAGAATAAACCAAACATTACCAAGGCTGGATAGCAAGTACACCCGGGTGTGAATAAATTCAAACACAGGTTAAGTCAGTAAAAATGTGTGTATTTCTTAAAAAAAGTTACAAAATGTAAACGTACTGGTTAGGATGAGGTAAGTACGGGTAGGGTTATCCAGCCTTGGTAAGTTGGTTGGTGGTTGGAATCCGCAGATGGTTGTGGTTGTTCAGCCCTCACCTGGTTGACATAAGTCACATTCTTCCAAGATCTGGCGGAGCTTGTGCGTTTCAACTCTCTGCAAAATAATAAACAACCGTTAAAAAAACATAGGTATTTGGTGACAAATTTAATACTGTAAGATAAAATGTTGTGAAGGGTTTAATAACTATTCATGCTTGAAATATGTATAGAATTGTAAAGCATTTTTGTCGTGTATAATGTTGTGTATATTTATTTTTTATGTTGTGATATTTAAGTAACTGTTTGCTTAAACTCTGCCACCATGCTTTTTCTAGTCCAATAAATTTAATGTATTATAGTAAAACTGTGCAACATCAATATTATATTTTTTACACAAATTTAATCCTCTGCTGCCATATCAATTCTTTTATGTTGCACTTCTTTCACGTTACTGATTGGTGTTCAACTAACACCAGGTGATTTGATTAGTTAGATCATTAGTACGAATTATTCAGAGACTAAATTTTAATAAACCGAACAATAGGGAGTTTTACCACAATAACTAGCTAAACTATACCTGTGTTTCCACTTCTTCTCGTAAATGTTTAACAACTTTGACTAGTTCATTGATGGCTTTCACAAGCATATTGTCTGTAACAAAATTTTAAGATCATTACTGAACAGAAAGCTAATGATAAAGATTATTTCATAAGAAAAATTACCGATCGGACATTGTAATATGGTCACTCAACAACAATTGAACAGCAAAATAATGGATGTAATCACGTCTAATGGCATAAATTCTGACAAGCATCGAGAATAAAATATGAAAAACTGGCAAAACAGGAATTATCACCACTTGAAAAGTGCTGTAGACTTCCGGAGGGCCAGATTGACGATGTGCCGGATTGCACATGTATAAATTGACAATGTACCAGATAACATAAAATTAAAACAATGATGAATAAAATAAATAGTAGACATCTGCTTTAGTGTTCAGCGAGATTGTGATTGGTAGGATTCTTGGCAGCGCAACAAACATGAAAAAAACTAGCAAACTGAAATCCGCCCATCATGTTTTTGAATGGGGAAAATTAGCATTCTTTAGCATGGCATTACTTTAATAATTAATAGTTCTGTTACTGACTATTGACATTTACATTGTTTATCATTGACCATTTACATTGTGATACATTAAAGTCTAATATTGCAATGAACATTATTTTACTTAATAATTTTCATTATTTTGGTGCCTAAACCCATGGATTATGTCAACCAAGAAATATTCAAGGATTTAAAAAGTACCTGATAGGTTTACACCAAAAAAGACTTAAACACTGAGAAAATAAATATGGACCTTACTCAAAATGAAAACTGCAATGAAAATAAGACAGTAGCTTCTACTAAAACATCTTCCAAAGTAAGCCGCCGGAGTAAACTACAAATTGAGTTAGAAAAACTAGAAAAATTAATATGTTGGAAAATGAAATGGATCTAAAGGAGATGGAACTCAGAAGAAGCTAGATGAGTTGGTATGCCAGAAGAAGCTAGATGATATGGGATGCCAACATCGAAAGCTGGAACGTCAAAGAAAAATGAGCTATGGAGTTAGAGCACCAGAAAAGGTTGCTGGAAATAGAGGCTGAGCTTAAGTCTGCTTCGGTCAGTAGTGGACATCACAGAGGTATCTATCACAGAGGTAGGCTCTATCATAGAACAATAAACATGGAACGCCAGGTCAAGCAGCAAAGAGTGGTGGAAAACGAGCCGGAGCCAAGCGGCTCCATGGAGCTCCACTCCTCCCCCCCAAACTTAAAACATGAAAGGTGTAGGTAATCAGTTGATTTGTAATACTTAAAAGAAAGAAAATTAGGAAAAATGCTTAGAGTTTTTGCAATTGCAGTTCAGGCTGCCCAGCTCAGTTCCCGGCTCTTGCTCATTCATTTTGAACGAACGATTTGAGATGTTATTCCTAGTCTACATTGACTTAACTGAGGCTATAAATTTATTTTTAGTTACATAGCTAGCCAACAGATTCGTGTATTTCAATATTTTCACTGTACTTCACAATAGTCAAAAAAGTCAATTCTTTATTGTACAATACACCTGGTATAGGATTAAAAATGTAATACACAAGCTGGTACATGGTCAGTAGTATCTACATCTAAGTTACTCTAATTTAATCACTATCCCTTTGTAATTATAATATGCATAATAATATAGAAAATTATTTGCCTTTAATTTTGTTATGGTTTGTTCACATTTTTATAAATAAAAGTCTACTATGGCTATTAATATTGTACCATCTGGCTGAAAGTAATTTTAGCTAATAATTTTCAACAAGTTCAAATAATTTAATAAATATTTTATGTCTAGTATATACTTACCGTCACAATCGTGTATTATTGGAATGTCCCCTGAAACAGACATTTTTTTATATTAAAAGAAGAATAAATTTACAATAAAGAAGTAAACTTTAAAAGCCCTGTATTATAATTAATAACACTTTGACCAAAACACAGATTTCAAAGACCCCTGTGATATTGTTTAGTATTGACAATAATGATCAAAATTATATAATTCCTTAAAGAACTTTCCACTCATCTTGGATTACATAAGGCTTTCGGTCTTAAACATTGGTTTATACATTTATGTTAGCCTACTTCACAAAAACAAAAATTTAGATTTATCACTGAAATTTCATTGATTTTCCCAAAATAACCTGTTAAAAAGTTAAATTTACTCATTGCCAAATATAGTTGTTGAGTGAATGATATTATTCCTCATTAACTCATGAGCTAGCCTACTGACATCTGGCCAGTTTAATTTTTGATTGTTTGGAGATAGGTATTGCTTGATTCATTCAATACTTCATTCCTTCGATGATTCTCAATTGTGTTTTAATTATGATCCCAATGGTAAAGTATGAAACTTTGTGGTTTTGCAAATTAAACATGTTGTGTGTAATGTTTATGCTGAAAGCAAATGCTTTGTACACAATGTAACAAATAAATTAAAAAATATGGCTTTTATTAGGCACATATTTGTGGGTTGGAATAAAGTCTTCCAACAAACTTTATATATTTACACATATACAGAACTATATACTTGATGGTAGGACTGTATATATCTTTGAGGTGATATGATAGTGATGGAATTCAACCAGTCACATCGGTCATCAACGGGCCCAATCTGAGAATATTTGATGATGACCGGTATGACTGGTTGAAATTTATTGTTATTCTAACGTAACATGTAAGTCTTTCTTTTTGTATGTAATTACAGTATAAGTATACCTAAATAATATATCGAGTGGTGTTGAGAAAATTTTATTATATCATCCCGCATGATAGCACCCACACAAAAGTTGTTTTATTCCTTATGCGATTTTGATTGATGTGCAATTTGTATTTGTAAACAAAATCAATAAAAAATTTTAACACTACAAAAATACCTTAGGCATTTAAAGCATTTTGAGGGATTAACCAAAATAGCTTAGCACTTCTTAATCAAGAATCTTTCAATTACCTACTCTTTGCCCGCCACTATTTGAGTAGTGGGGGGATCCCTTCTGGCTGGTAAATTTCTCGCCGGTATGTTATCTGTGAAATGGGTTTTGCAAACCTTCTCGCAGGTAACTCATTTCCATGGTAACTGATCATCTAAACTAACCTAACCTAAATACAATAATTTTTAAGTGTTAAGTTACCATAAAGCGAGGTTACCGGCGAGAAAAGTTACCAAGTAGAAGGCCTCTTGTGATGGCTAGACCCGTTACCTCTGATGACTTCGTTGGAAGGCGCAGGCTCCTGACTCTGCATCTGACTGGTGTCCGGGCAGTTGTGTCGGTTCAGCACCTTCTCTATAGTAGAGTTGGAGTCGACCTCGATCGTATACCTTCTCTCATGGTACTGAAACAAGATATTTTATATTAACACACTGACCTCTAAAAATAATGCAACAATGGTTGGCTTATGCTAAAAACAAATATTATTAGATTTACTTTCATTAAGGTGTGTTATTATGAAAAAAAAATCAGGAGGACCATTTGGTAAAAATAAGTGGTATTTTCTGTGATTTTTATTTGCGCCCACTATATTGGACACAAGCACCTAAGGACGTCTTTCCACGCGACTTGGCACTAATTTTCAATTTTGCACAAAAGGTTCCATTAGGTAATTTTTAACACTAAGACAATAAAACCATTTTAAAATTTAAAAAACTTATAATTGCTATGTAAAACTCCAACAGCGCACCCGAAAATTTATTATTCACTTGTGCAACGCGCTAAAACACTTTGGGACGCACAACCCCAGCAGCTCGTCACACTAGTTGGAATGCCATACAAAATCTTTGACATTGTTGTTCTTAATACAATTTTTTTCACCTTTTGTGTTGAACTCTTTTGCCGCATTTCACTTTTTCTGTTATCCTATTTACAAAGTTTAAATAAACATACGTCACCAGAGAAACGCGGGAACCAAAAGCTACGTTCACATAAACTGAGGAAAACTATCTCCTCTCATGCGCAAAAACAGCCATCCACACAGCACGAATGCTAGAGCACAATGAAGTATCTAAGCAACAATTGAATGGTGTCCACGTTCGTTGACATTATCACCTAGCACTGCCCCCTTGCGCCTGGTAAATTAATTCATGCCTAAGTATTGTGTTCTCTTCCTCCACAATCTTAATAGGCGTAAAGGTCAATGTCTGGTGATATTGAATTAGCTATAGACTGTATCCTGATAATGGGGTTGTTTTTTGCATAGTTTGTTCTTGAACTGACTGGTGAAACAACTCTAAAGTTGATGGCTAACATCCAACACACTTGAAATCCACGACTAAAATTAACTACTAATAATTTGCTTCCTTATTTTGTGTACTAAATAACAGGTCCAAATGCATTCACTTCTGGTGGCAAACACTTCTGTCCAGGAAGGTACATTTTAGTTGGTTTGAGAATGTCAATTTGATATAATGTTGAATTGAATGATAAAGTATAATAAGGAAACGTTTCTGGTTAATCATTACCGGTTAAAGTGATGTTGGGATAAAAAATGGCCACTTAAAAAGATGTTGTTTTTGTGCCAGGGTAGGCCAGTTTAAGCGGAGACCGGTTAAAAGGTGGCCGGTTAAAAGGGAGTCTACTGTACTTGCGTCCACGATCTTGGGTTTGTTATGAACTCCCTCCTATTGATAAAAGAAAATCTTGAAAGCTACACTACACAAGACCAGGTGCACCAGTACAGTATTCGTAACAGAGCCAATCTTTCACATTCCTCGGTGTCGCCTAAGTCTGACAAGAGATAGCAACCCAGTGCTGGCCCTGAAGATGTTCAACCTTTTGCCACAGTCAATCAAAAGCCTTCCCATGTGGCAATTTAAATCTAGAGTTGGGGCTTGGCTCAAGGAAAACAGCCTGTACTCCGTAGAAGAATACTTTCAAACCCCCTTCACCAACATTTGAGAGCTTGTGGCTGGGGAAATTGTAAATAGTAGCGTAATTTTATGTTTATATGTGTAACATAATGCATTAAAGTGCATCCAATATCAATAATATGAAACTGACGCGATCATCCGGAAATGGGCTACAATCTAGAATTTGTTAATGGTAATTTTAATGGTATCGGATAATTTTGCCTCTTTCTCCATCCAATGGGTAAAATCAACTCACCAGATCACAGAGAAGAAAGGACCAGAGGTTACATTGTTACAGTACGAGCATGCAGGCAATCAGTAATTCTAAGATTAGCTGATAGAGCGAGAAGGAGAGCCAATCAAGAATGGCTCTGATGGTAGTGGGAGATAAAACTCCCTCTTCCATTCAAGTATTGCAGTGGTGGAGAGGACTGTGGAGCAGGGACTGTGGGCCAAGGGGCTCATAGCGGTGCTGTGTTTTCATGGTGAATCTATGGGCTGCAAATGTAGACTCCCATTTCCTTCTGTACACTCAGTTGCCGCACGCCCGGATATATCCTGGAAGAATTCCCCTCGCAGCTCCATTTGGTGCCCATCCCCTGTAAACATTGCTGGGAAGATGCTGCAGGATGAAAGCTGGTGGAACGCATTGGCCTTTATACTGTGCCAGAGAATAGAATACAGTTGTCTTGAATGACGTATTAGATAGACTTGCCATAAGTCCCGGTTTTTCACTGTTGTCCTGGCGTCCCGGCCTGTTTTGCTTTTGTCCCGTTTTTTTTTTTAAATTGAGAAAACAGTTTATTAATAAAAAAATAACAATTAGTATCGTTTTATTTCTTAAAATGAACATTGTTATAACAACTCTTACTATTAAAAGTATTACTAAATTAACATGATGATTTAATTTTCAGAAGGCAACCAAATTTAAAATCAAAATTAAATTTTACGTCCGGAAGGTGTTGGATGAACGTTGGTTGGGTAGTGCCACTGCATAGTGACGTGGAAGAAGTAGACTTATTGCAAAAAGTATGTTCCAGTCAAAAGTCAATGACAAGAAAAGGCATTTACGGTATTATTTGTTATTAGTTTATTATTGTTACCACTATATTTTAATTCAAGAAGGTGTAGGCCATTTTTTTGAGCATATGTTTTCTGACAATTTTTCTAAATAAGCTAACAAAAATTATAAAAATATTTTCATTTTATTTTTTAGTTTTAATTAATAATTAACTTTACACAATCTTAAACATGTTGCCTTTTTCAGACTAAAACCAAATTTATGGTATGTATTAGCTACAATTTAAAAAATATATTTTTAGTGTAAATGTAAATTTTCTATACCGTATTTGAACCCACCTAATTGTTCTCCATTTACACCCGTTGTGGGGGGGGGGGGGGGGGGGGGGTGAGTTTCACACTGGGCGTCCCGTTTTGGTCCTGTAAAATTATGGCAAGCCTACCTATTAGAGAAAGGACAGAAAAAATGACCTCCAGAGGGGACCAATCTTCAAAGAGAAAGAGTAACACAAGCAGCTGCTCGGGTCGATCACAGTGACGTGGTGACAACACAAGGTTTTTTCACTAGATGTACACTTGGCCGCCTATAAAGGACAACACCATACCACGGGGCGCATAAATTGAGCATGTAACTCTGGCAATGTTTGTATATGGTGTAAAGGGTGCACTCCACTGAGATGTTGTGCATCCTTGTTCATTAGGCCTAGCTATCTAATAAAAAATTTAACTGACTTTAATATGCTTACCACTTGTAGCCTGGGTCTCCGCATGGTCAGGTACATGTCTCTGAGTGTCCGCGGGGTGTTAAGCACGCCTTGCTTCACACAGTCCACGTACAGCGCTATGTGCGGTTGCGGCCTGTTCTGCTGAATAGACAGCACCAAGGAGTCGATGATGGAGTCCTCTGTCACCGACTCCACGGAGAAGTGCTGAGACTTGAGCCTCCCGTCCTCCATTGTCTCTAGCAATACTGTGGAAAAAGTAATTAATATTAACAAAAATTTGAGACTTTTCAAGAGGGACAACTATTACTACAGTACTACTTTATTACAAACTTGTTAAAAAGGTTGAATAGAACATTGATTTTAAAACATTGTGATTTATGGTAATGGTAAGTGTCAAACAGTAGTTTATGATAAGAGTGTCGAACAGTACAAGTGGAAAATTGCAGGAGAATCAAGGGAAAGTGTGAGTAGCATGTAGGTCATGGAACTGAATGGAATCAGAACTGTATGCAATGTGCAATCAACTAAGTTTTAAACCAATGCTAGATGGGTAATCAATTTATTAATGGAATAATTACCCTAAATATAGTTTTGGCTTTTTGATTTCTCATTTCCTAAGTGTAGCTAATATATATATTATTCATAATTTCTGTACCGTATGTAAAAATATCAAGTTCAACTACAGTATATTTAATGAGTATGGAAATAATAAATAAATAATAACCGGTACCCTGGGATGAGATAAGATTGTACGGTTTCTCATCTCAATAAGGCAAATGTTAGAATGGTTGTAGGGACAAGGACATGCCCCGCCAGGAAGAGGAAGATAGGACCCGAAACCATGATACTTTTTTGTTTTGAGGTCCCTAGAAGCCAAAAACACCGTTCGTTCAAATTGATATATATGTATATATATTATATATATATATATATAATATATATATATCTATGAGTCCGTGAACACGATAACTTTTGAACGGAACCTCAGATTTTGATGAAATTTGGTACAGGGGTGTAAGCCAGCATCTACTAGGTTGAGTTCGCGAACCAGAATGATCGGACCATTGGAACGGGGTTTTATGGGGTTTCAAAAGGGTTAAAAATGGGTTTTTGGCATTTTTTGACCTTAATTTTTAAAATTCAACAATTTTAACTGAGACCATTTAAAAGAGCTTAAAAAAACAAACAATTTGGTATTTTGAATTTTTATCTTAGCATAACTGGTTACGGGGAAAATAAAAAAATGTGTTTTCCATGTTATTCTTATGGGAAATCAAGAAAAGCCTATATCTTGCTTATTTATTGACATAACTTAATCAAGTTTGGTATGTACATTATTTAGATAAGGTTTAACTTATACTTGCTTACAAAACCCATATGGCGGCAAACCTACATACTCACCCCCATGGGGTTTATGGGGAAAATAAACAGAACACCATAACCTTATAAAATTTGGTATGTACAATCACTAGGTAGGATTTAACTTATATTTAACAACTAAACCCATATTATGGTGGCAAACCTACATACTCTCATCCCCATGGATTTTATGGGGAAATAGAAAATATGCCAAAATTGCACTGGAAATTCGCTGAGTACGCAGGTCTGCTGCGACGTATTCCCTATAGGGAAATTCGCTAAAAAAACCTTTTCAGGGAGTAAAGCAGTAAAACATTATTAGAAAAAAATAAAAACTTTTAAATTGGATAATGTATTTGCATTGGCCTTGGCTAAGCATTCATAAGCACTGAAGTTTGCAAAAACCTTCCCAATTAACCAAAGCAAATATACAAATGTAAGATACGTGTTCTAAGTTAAGTGCTAACCCCAAAATAATCTATATATATATATAATTCCGTAAGCGAATCGGTCCCCACGAAATATCTCGAGTTAGAAGAAAGATAGGGTAACGTATGATGGCTCATTTTAAAGCTTGAGGGCCAAAGACGCAAGGAAAAATACCAGAATTATCAAAAGTTACCTGGGCTTCGCCTCATTGGACCTTGGAGTTCCAATGTTAATCTAATGGAAAGACGATTTTAGATCTACACGTGTGATTTAAGAAGATGTTCCAGTGTTTTATCATAAACTCAGCTGATTATTGAGTAAATATTTTGAGTTAAGATAACCATATGTTTATAACATTTTAAAATTTTCAATGCACTATAAAAAATGAGAACACTAATAGTCATGAACGGATTTTTTATTCACAGGAGATTTAATTTTCGTGACCCCATCTATGTCATTGAGGGAACAGGAGTGGAATGATTTTTATGCTGAATGTAATTTATGCTAAAGTTATAATTAATTGCTGGCTTGAACGTGGCATGGTTGATACAATGGTGTCTTTACTCAGTGAATGTTTAATTATTGCGTTACTGCTTTATATATTTGCTATTTAATAGTTATAGTTGAAGAGTTGACTCGCTTTGTTGTGTTTGTGTTTGTTTATTTTCGACTGAATAAGTTTATGTAAACTACTAACATTAGATTCCTCCGTATGAGGAATGATTTGTTTTGGTTTTATCAATTCTCTGCTTCTATCTTTACGTAGGTCGTAGGAAAACAATAAACGCCTGTAAATCGATAAAGACGGGGAGCTTTTCATGCAAATGATAGTGTGCGAAAACTAAAAATATCCATCAGTGTTCTACTTCATTGACTAAAAGACAAAATAGACTAAAATCAAATTATGATACATGTCGGTAGCATGAAGGCAAGGGGACAAGGGGGCATTGGGGCATGGGGAGACATCGGGGAAATGAGGGCATCGCTGGGGGCACAGGAGGGCAAGGAAGTACTGTACGGGGAGGGACGGCGGGGATGGTAGCACAGGACCGTGGGGAGCACAGTGGGTTCAGGGATTTGGGGACCAGAAGGGTGTTGGTGGCACTGGAGACAGGGGGCTTGAGGGACACTTTGGAGGCATGGGAACATAGGGGCACAGGGAGGAACGGCGAGCATGATGGCACGAGAGCATGGAGGGTACGGGGGTGCAGGGGCATATGCGAACTCTGGGGAGGCATTGGGGTGCACTGGGGCACGTGGCGGCTTGGGGGTGGGAAGGCACAATGGGCTCTAGGGTTGTCAGTGGCACGAGGAACGGGGGACAGATGGGCATTGGACCACTGGGGAGGCTTTGGGAACATAGAGGGCATGGTGACCATGGGGAAGAAGGGTAGGCATGTGGGCACGGAAGTACCGTTAGTGCTGGGGCATACGGGCAAGAGGATTATCGGGAGTACTGGGTTAGAGGGGCATGGCGATATAGATGGCACGGGGAGGAATGTTGGCACAGGGGTACGGGGGGCTGGGAATGGGGGCACAAGGGGTACTAGAGACGTCAGTGGCACAGAAGGTGGTTGGACATGGGGTGCATTGGGGAGGAATGATGAACATAGAAGGCACTTGGTCCATTGGGAAGAATGGCGCGCATGTGAGCACGGGAGAATGGGGGGCACAGCGGCAGGAGGGGCAAAGGGGTACGGGGGCATGGGGGGTACTCAGGCCCCGGGGGCATAGTGGGTACGGAAACACGGGTCATGAGAGGTGAACTTGGACAGAGGGAGGCACGGGGTCACAGCAAGCACGAGGGAATTGAGAGCACATGGGTCAGAGTGAAGGATTGTACAGTGTTAATGGGCTTAAGTTGTATTGAGCTATTTTATTTACTTGAGTTACAAACTCATCATGAACACGTTTGAGGTTAAAACTATATTTACCATGTTCGGTAGTATAATAGTGCAATAATTTTTATTTTTTTTCCACAAAATAGACTACTATATTTTAATACAGGGGAAATTTATTGGTAAATTACTTATTTTATACTGCTAAAAAGTTTCGTCAAGATTAGGAAATACTTTATTAGAAAACCCAAACGTGTAAATCACACAACTTGAGAAAAATACAGAAATACTGAAAGGAGGTGATAAATTGAAACTTATTTTAGGAGACAACATCACCATTTTGATTTTTAGGGGCATTTGCCCCTACAAGCCACTAGTTATTGTATAATATTGATATATATGAAATTTATATTTATTTTATGGTGAAATTTTCATTAAATTAAATTACTTATATCTGTTACAGGGTGTCTACTGATATCTGATTTTGGAATTCCAGTATATTTCCAGTATTTCCAGTACATTTTTCCAAAAATTTCCAGTATCACTCGCGAACTATTAATCTGAATATGGAGTAACAATAACGAAATTTTATACATATAAACAGATTTTTGTATTAAGAGATTGCCAATGGTCAAAATTCTACCAAAAATTCACCTGTTTTGGACTCTAAATTATCCTTTTTCTATACTATAAGGTTAACACTGAAACTTTGAAAGCCTGTAGGGTGTAGCCCTGGAGGCTGATGTGAATTATAGGCATTCTGTTCATCTAGAGGATGAACCTTTCTAACTGTAAGCGTGGATTTCTCTTACAATACACACAAGCTGAGAAAAAATGAGGAAAATAAACATGCTTGCCTATATATATATAGATACTTATGATTGTGATTAACAAGTACTTTCCAATGTTAACACTTTTTAATACAGTATTAATTTTTTACTAGGCCATTTAAACTCCTCTTAAAGTTTTCCATACGGCCCACTTTATTTTGTATTTTTTAATAAAAAAAGTGATAAAAAAAAGTACAGTTCACTGAAAAAAATTGATGAAATAGAATAATACTAAAAGTAAAATAAATACTTACATCATGAATAAAATTTAAGAAAGAAAACTCAATTTTTAGTACAAAATTCATTTTCTAAACTTTATCTTTACACAAACTGTTAGATTTCTTAGTAGCTAAATTAATTATTTGAATGTAACTACAAGTTTTCTGATTTTGGTTTGCAAACATACTTGAACAACAAAAATGACAAGTGAAATATTTATACATCGGAATGTACAGATCAAATAACAAAAGCTATATTTTATGCATTTTAAAAACAAAAGTTTCTGGATTTTAATATAATTAATATTTTTCCAGTATTTACTTTGAAATTCCAGTATAATTCCAGTATTTCCAGTATGGAAATAAAATTCAAGTATAATTCCAGTATTTCCAGTAATTCCAGTACCAGTAGACACCCTGTGTTATCATTTCTCTCCAATTTTGAATATTTATTACCGACAGAAGGACCGACCAAACATAATCAAAGTGAGACCAATTTTTGGACGGATGCAAGGTGATTCATGTCAACAGAATTGAGACAAACGTTCAATTAATTCAGATTTGATCTGTTAGGCCTTGAACTTGGCTCATGAGGAATATTAAGATCCCAGTTTAGCCTGGTGCATCAACATGCAGATGGTATGCCGCTATGTATTCTCCCTCAAGATGTTATCTTTGTTAACACTGTGATGTTCTAGCATTGCAGACAGCCATATATGCGACTTATCTAACTTTACACCACCTCTATTCTAGATGGCCTGCGTGCCTGCGAATAGATATCGTGCAGTTGGAAGCACAGCAGAAATATCAATTATGCTAGAAATATCAAAGGTGACTTTCAGTCCAGAATTTACATCAGTTTGGTACTTAAAAAGTAAATAAAAAAATTATGAAAGCTTTTCAAGCACTTGGGGTGTGAAATTCATAAAGTACTTGGTGAGAAACTAGATACTGTAAAATAATTATTAATTTTATTAAATATTTTATTTTCATAACCGAATCTTGCATATAAATAAAATGTCTGTAATTGGAATCCCGATAGAACCATACACTTTATCTAAAGAGCCTAAACCTTCAATGCAACATAACCTCAGATAGGCGAAAGAAGCAAATAAGACCAAGACAGGGAAAATTTAAGACTTCAAATTGACGCCTCTAAAAATATTAATATTGGAAATATTAATTTGGAACTGTAATTTAAATCACATTATTGTATACTGCACACTTCATTTTGCATAAACTGCATATCTAACTACATTCTAAACACCTCAAACGAGCTATATATATTTTTAATTATTATTATAGCCTAAAAAGTTATTATAGTTATTATAGCTCCATGTGTAATCTAATTGATCCTCACTGCAATCCCAAAGATGAGAAATGGCAGCATTGATTTAAAAACTAAAAATCAACTACAACTTAAATAATGCACATAGGTTTCTTAAAACAATCTATAATTAGTTGATCAAATACGAGTAAGAGTACTTATTTGGATTGTTAAAAAGATACAAGTTTACAGTTTAACTAGTAAATTTATCACTAATCAATTTAAACTAGTAGGCACTACCTAGGGTAAAAAAGGGACCCCGTAAAAACTACTAGAGTACCGGTAGTTTCTATTTAAACTGTATTCTCATTATGAAAATGCATTGTTTTGTTGGGGTCGGGTCAATTAATAGGTTGAGTTGTTCTTATCTTTTCCACCTTTTCACCAACAAAACTTCAAGGTCAGTTCTATCAAAACTAGGTCGTTTAATGGTTGTTTAGAGAAAAAGAACTTCCTGGGAAAAAATTAGAAGCAGGAACTGCATTTAAACAAATGTCTCTTAAAAAGGCTTAATTAAAATTTCCCATTGAGAAAAAAGAAAATCATGGTCCCACTCAGGCTTTTCAATAAATTTAACATAACACTTCAAAGCTGCCATCATTAGTAACAATAAAGAAAAGATCCAATAAAGAATTCTGACAACTGTTTGTTAATTTAACAAATCTAATTTCAGATGCCAGGTACTAATTTAATACTTTACGATACAAGGAAGCTGATCTTGAAAGCTGACACATTGTGGACCACATTCGTGGGCCTGTGGGCAGTGGGAGTTTCCTGCCCCTCCTCGGCCTGTCTGGGTACCATATCTAAGTTGCACGTGGGCACCGGACCCAGGGTTTAGAGGCTTTCACTTTCTAGTCCTAGCTCATCACAATCAGCTAGCATAATTTTTTTTTTTTTTAACAAAAAAGGCAATGGTCAATAGGCCTTATTAAATTTTTTTATTAATTTTTAATATTAATATTATTATTTATTTTACATTCAACTAATCACTGCTTGCAAGAAATTTTTTTCCCAGCCAAGGATTTTTTATTTTTTGGTTGAATAAAGGGGTATTGGCCAAGAGGAATGGATTGAAGTTGGTCCCATATGGCTGAAAAAATTTGGTTTTCGTCATTAAGCCCAAGGAATCTAAAATAAATAAAGAGAAGGTAGGGGTCAAGACACGCAACGCTCTCTATGCACCAGGTGTTCTTTTGCACCTATGACGTCATCATTAGCATTAACAGTATTAGTAAATGGTGATGTCATAGGTGCAAAAGAACACCTGGTTCATAGAGGGCGTTGCATGTCTTGACCCCTACCTTGTTTTATTTATTTTAGATTCCTTGATTAAGCCCATCAAAGTTCTTATGTTATCCTTATGGAGATTTTTGTTGTAGCTACTAAATTGAACAAAAATCAGCTGATAATTGAAGATATTAACAAATGAGTTAACATATTTAACCTGTGTTCAAAACTTTTATTTATGTTATCCTATACTCTTATACGAGCAATGTTTGCTTGTTTGCTTGCTTGCACAATTATCTCAAAAACGGCTCCGACGATTTCCTTCAAATTTTGGAATATGGGGGTTTTGGCCACCAGAAATCGATTGGAGCTGGTCCCATAGCTGGGAAAAATCCGGTTTTCGCGCTAGAGCCCTTCAAAGATCCCATGTTATCCTTATGGAATCCTATACTCTTATACGAGCAATGTTTGCTTGTTTGCTTGCTTGCACAATTATCTCAAAAACGGCTCCGACGATTTCCTTCAAATTTTGGAATATGGGGGTTTTGGCCACCAGAAATCGATTGGAGCTGGTCCCATAGCTGGGAAAAATCCGGTTTTCGCGCTAGAGCCCTTCAAAGATCCCATGTTATCCTTATGGAAATTTTTTAACTGAACAAAAATCAGCTGATAACTGTAGATAAAATAAACCAATGTGTTACATCTT